>SSNP01000026.1:3010898-3052035 GCA_006937955.1 Pachypanchax playfairii
GGACCGAAGCCTGGTCCCCATGAGGGGGACCCCCCTTTTTAGGGTTAGGGGTTAGGTTTATAGGTATGGTGTGAATAGAGTTTTAGTTAGTCTTAGGGTTAGTTATAGATCAGTAATGGTTAAGGTTAGTAAAAGGGTTTGGGTTAGGTATAAATCTAGTTACTAAAATCAATGGAAGTCAATGGACGGTCCCCATAAGGATAACAAAACACACTTGTGTGTGTGTGTGTGTGTGTGTGTGTGTGTGTGTGTGTGTGTGTGTGTGCAGCATCATTGTGATAGCAGGTGTGATACCACATCCCAAAACTTTCATAAGTTTTCTATACCTGCATGACACCTGGATATATCAGGACTACATAGAGATGAACAGCCACTCACGCATTCACACCCAGGGACAATTTAGAATCAACAATTAACCAAACATGTATATTTCTGGTGTTTTGGATTACCCAAGATTCCCCACAGAAACACATGCAAACAAAATGTGAAATTTATGGGTTTATCTGGACAATTTTGGAGGAAAATTTTTGATTAAACGTGCGTTTTTCTTTGTAACATTCTGGTTCTTGCTGTGTCACAAAAAACACACAATCTCAGCCAAAAAGCTGCAAATTCACACACATTCATGGAGAAACATTAATTAATTGATTATAGAACAGCAGTATTGCAGATGCTGTGTTCTTGTCACTGCATACTGGGATTTTAACTCAAAATTTAATCATAAGGCATTTGGATGCATTGATTCTGCTGTTATTTTTCTTTTATTTTCTTTCTGACATTTGAAAGAAGCCTGGGAATTCACAGACAAGCTCTGTGAGTGTGACCTAATCTAGGTGAAGAAATGTCTAAATATTGATTTATTTTAAAGCAAATCAAAAGAATTTCTCGTGTGTGGGTCAGTTTTCTGTGTCACTGTGTTTTCATTCATTCATGCGTGTTTAGTTTGGGTCTCAGAGCAGATTTATGTCATCTTCATGTTCACAAATGAAAAATGTCTCTTACTCCAACTTGTTTAGATTATTCATCCTCTTTTTCAAATTCACAATAACAGCAGCCATGTTTACGTACCTGCTGTATTTCTTTTTCCAGACCAACATCGGCAGCATCTTGGCTGCTGTCAACCCATACAAGCAGATCCCAGGTCTGTACGATCTAGAGAGGGTGGACCTGTACTCCAAACACCACCTGGGGGAACTCCCTCCACACATTTTTGCTGTGGCCAATGAATGTTACCGCTGCATCTGGAAACGCCACGACAGCCAGTGTGTCCTCATCAGGTGAGCTCATGGCTCTAAATTTGGGTCTTTCACTTACTGATCAAAAATGTTTAAAAAATGCACCCATATTTATTTTCTACAATCTAATATTCGAGTCAGATGTGGGTTTTTGTGTTTCGTTTGGTGTTCTCAGTCAGACTCGTCCTTACTGAGACAGCTGAGGAGATCTCAGAAGCTATCAGACCTCAGCAGATAACCGAGCATCAGAGAAGGTCATTGTGTTTATAACTGAATTAGATTGTGTGTCTGTGTGTGTTTGTTTGTGTATGTAATGCAGTGGTGAATCAGGGGCAGGGAAGACAGAGAGCACCAAGCTGCTGCTGCAGTTTCTGTCTGTGATGAGCCAGAACTCGGTCGGTACTCCTCAATCCGAGAGGAGCACGAGAGTGGAGCAGGCCATCGTGCAGAGCAGGTACACAAACAAACACTTTCAAACTCCAGTCTGTTACTTTTTAAGACAAATAAAATGTCACATACTTAAATAATTCAGTGGAAAAATGAACATTAACAGACGTAAAACCAGAGGTTTGTGTTTCCTTTGCAGTCCGATCATGGAGGCTTTTGGAAATGCTAAAACTGTTTACAATAACAACTCCAGTCGTTTTGGGAAGTTTATCCAGCTTCACTTCTCTGAGTGCGGAAACATCCAAGGAGGCTGTGTCATCGATTGTATCCTTATTTCTGTTCATTGCACGTAAATACATCCAATATTTATGAGTTCTTACTAATTAAAATGTGTTTCAACAAGTTATTTTTAAACTAGTAATTGTTTCCTCAACTCGTTCCCTCTCAGATTTATTGGAGAAGGTAAAAATACCTTCAGCCTCTTCTTTCATATGTGAAGTGATTTGTCAGTTTTGTGTTTGAATCTCAATAAAATGTCAATAGTTTCTTTACTGAAATCGTTTCCTTGTAGAACCGTGTGGTGCGACAAAATCCTGGAGAGCGAAATTACCACATCTTCTACGCTCTGCTGGCAGGAGCCAGTAAAGAGAATAAAAGTATCTGCGATCATTTTCAAATACTAGATCATTTTGTTCCATACATAATTTTCACATTGGATTAACATTATAGAAACTGAAAATTATACCATATAACTTAATTTGAAGTGCTGTTTCCTGCAGGCCTTTACTTCCTGGAGGATCCTGCTGAATCCTACCACTACCTCAGCCAATCAGGATGTCTGAAGGATAAAAGTCTGAATGACAAAGAACTGTATAACAGCGTTATGGTACGTTTGATAATATTTCTTCTGTTTAGTTCTGTTATGTTAAGAGTTTATCAAGATTAAAACGTTATTTGTGAGTCTTTAAAACTGTTAATGGAGGTTGAAATCCAAGATGTCTTCACAGAAGGGACTATTTCCCCTGTTGTTGTGATTGTGGCCACACCTTGTCTGTTTCTCGTTTGTGTCTTCGTGTAGGAGGCGTTGAAGGTTTTAGAGTTTACAGAGGAGGAGATCAGAGACATGTTCAAGTTGCTGTCAGGAGTTTTACAGCTCGGAAACATCGAGTTCATGACTGCGGGGGGAGCCCAGATCACCACAAAGCAAGGTCAGGATGGGGCAGGTGTAAAACAGGAAGTACTGTAACACTAAGCAGAGGTGTAAGACTTCTTGTGTTTTCAGTGGTGAGTAATGCCAGCGAGCTGTTGGGTCTGGATGCTTTCCAGCTATCTGAAGTTCTGACTCAGCGCTCTATAATCCTCAGAGGAGAGGAAATCTGTTCCCCCCTCACTATTGAGCAGGTCAGCATACATAATCACATCTTTTTGATTCATCTGCACTGTCTCACACCTGTCCTAACACTCACTCGAGTTTCCTTCTCTGCATTGCAGGCCATTGATTCACGGGACTCTGTTGCCATGGCGTTATATTCTCAGTGTTTCTCCTGGATCATCCTCAAGATTAATCAGAAGATCAAAGGAAAAGAAAATTTCAAATCCATCGGCATCCTTGATATCTTTGGTTTTGAGAACTTTGAGGTCTGATTCTACATAATTTTAGGCTGCTGCCCTTTTTCCAACTGAAAATAAAAAGGACACTATGTTTAAAAAACCTTGTCCTCATTTTCAGCTAGCAAAGTATTGAAGAGTTGTTTGTAGCTTCCAAACTAAATATGATGCATACGAGATGCAGAACGTGTCTCTTCTCCTGCAGGTGAATCGATTTGAGCAGTTTAACATCAACTACGCCAACGAGAAGCTTCAGGAGTATTTCAACAAACATATCTTCTCTCTGGAGCAGCTGGAGTACAACAGGTGGGCGGGATGCAGAAGAATGTGTTGGGTTTCTTGATATTTCATCAGTGAGATGAAAATATTGGAAGGTCTCATCCGTTTGGACCTTTGCATAACTATCTGAGTTTGTTCTTCTAGGGAAGGTGTTCAGTGGGAAGCAATAGACTGGATGGACAACGCAGAGTGTCTTGACCTGATAGAGAAGGTAAGAAATGTTACTGATAACAGAAACTGACATCTACGGATACATTACGAATCTTTCCTTTTTGCTTTTAGAAACTTGGTTTGTTGGCACTTGTGAATGAAGAGAGCCGATTCCCCAAAGGAACAGACTTCACTCTGCTGGAGAAGTTGCACAGCAGACATTCTGTGAGCTATTTATTCTGCTTTTTAATGCAACTCAACTATAAAGCCACACATGTTCATCTCTTTTGCTGCATTTTGTCTCAAATTTTCTTCTTTTTTTTTTTCTCAGACAAACCCTTATTATGTGAAACCCAGAGTCGTAGATCATCAGTTTGGCATCAAACATTATGCTGGAGAGGTGAGTTATGGTTAAAAGTAGTTCCGTTTTGTTTTTGGACGATTCATTTTTAATAAAGGTTTTTAATTTTGGAAATAGGTCTTATATGATGCCAGAGGGATTTTGGAGAAGAACAGAGACACTTTCAGAGACGACATTCTGAACATGCTCAAGGACAGCAGGTCAGTGAGATACGTGAAGAACGGATGACGAGTCCTGCTTCATCTGACAGAATCTGACATTTAGTCATTACTAAAGGAATAGATCAAAGAATAAATACTTACAATGAGAGTGTGGCTGATGCTGATCATTGATTTGATTTACCTAATTTTATCTTGGTTTCTCTCGCATCGAAGGGCTTTAAAAATTAACAGACCTTTTACAGAGATTTTATTTAATATTTCTTAACGTTAACACTCGGATATTAATATTTTTTGTGATGCTTCTCAGACTGGATTTCATCTACGACTTGTTTGAGAAAGTTGGAAGCAGGAACAACGAGGAGAAGATGGGAACAGCCAGACGCAAACCCACAGTGAGCTCCCAGTTCAGGGTGAGTGATGGGTTTATCATCATTTAGGATGATTTCTGTCAAAGTTAGAATAAGAATAAGGTATTAACACAACCTTTATGAAAAAAACATTTGATGTTTAATACAAGACACAGCTAAAATGTCCTAATTATGATTAACAAATGATTTTATTTCATTTATTATAGTATAGTTGGACCAAATATTGGTCTATAAAATAATTTGTACTTGAAATATAATTTAAAAAGTTATTATATAACAGTGTTTGTTTTTTGTCTCTTCAGGATTCCCTTCATGCTCTCATGGCTACTCTCAGTGTATCTAATCCTTTCTTCATTCGCTGCATTAAACCAAACATGGAAAAGGTCACATTGCTGATTTGTGTCTCACATCTCTTCCTCTTAGGGCGATTCTTTCTATTTACTAAATGTGAGATCGTTCTTCTTCTCTTTGTAGAATCCAAATGTTTTTGACCCAGAAATCGTTCTGAATCAGCTACGATATTCTGGGATGTTGGAGACTGTAAAGATCCGTCGCGCTGGTTTCCCTGTTCGCAGAACATTTAAAGATTTTTTCTCACGGCATGTATCTCTAAATCCTCGCTTTATCTGTGGTTTGTTTATAATTTTAGTGTGTGCATTTGTTTTTCTGTTGTTTCCACCCTTTAAACCAGATATTGTCCTGTTGTCATTGTGTTATATGTCAGGTATAAGATCATTCTGAAAGACAAAGTACCTGCAGCAGGAGATGATAAGAAAAGAACCACAGACCTTTTAATCAAATATGATAAAACCAAGAAGGAGTGGCAGTTAGGAAAGACAAAGGTAAGACTTGTGTGGAAATATTTTTTCACAGATTTATAAACACTTTTCATTGTGTTAAATTACTTTATCGCCTGTTTTTGTTGCTTTTTTCAGGTGTTTATGAAAGAGTCTTTGGAACACTGTTTGGAGAAAGACAGAGATGAAGTCAGACGCCAAGCTGCCATGATAATCCGAGCCCACTTACTCACTTTCTCTGCAAAGTAAGACCTATTCCAACACAGTGACTCCTACGTTGTTTATATATTGGTTTTGATTCAGCTTTTAATTTCTGTTTTCCACAGAAAGCATTTCAAACTGGTACGTACCAGCGTCGTCATCCTGCAGAAACACTTACGAAGGCACATCAAACGCAAGCTGTTCGTGAAGCAACGCGAGGCGGTGCTGGTGCTGCAGAAATGCAGACGGGGGCAGGTGGCCCGCTCCCATGTCCAAAAACTCAAAGAAGAAAAGAAGAAGAGAGAGGAGGAACAAAAGAAGAAGGAGGAGGAGGAGAAGGAAAAGGCAGGTGAAGGAGAGAACGAAGAGTTGCAGGAAGATGCGAAAGCGAAATCAACAGACGTAAGTGCTGCAGTTTTAGGATGATTTCTGTCAAAGTTAAATAAGTTTCCACTAAATTTAAAGAATAAACTATTAACACAACCTTTAAGAAAAAAAAAACATTTGATGTCAAATGTATTTCTCCCACATCTGCCCTCTAGGATGAAGCTCGCCAAATGGAAGAGATACTGGAGCTTGAACGAGAGATCGAACGCTTGCAGAAAAAACGGGAAGATGAGGTGTCGCAGCTCTGCGAGTCCTCCAAACAGGAGCTGCAGCTGCGTCGGGATGCTGAACTCAAAAGGATGAAAAAGGAGGCGTCCCGTAAGGCAACCGAGCTGATCGACCTTTTGAACTTTGGGGGTGTGGATCCCTCACTAGAAGCTGCAGCAGAGGTGAAAACTGCAAAGAGGGCAAGCAAAGCCGCCGGAGGTGCATCTAAAGAGGAGGATGTAGATGAAGGATTCCATGCTGAGGAGGAGTGCATCCCTCTGCCAGATTTTCCTCCTCCTGCTGAGTCAGATGCTCCAATAGATCAGGACATATTTGCTCACCTCCCTCCTCCTCCGCCTGCTTTTGCTGAGGGAACTGTCCCCCTCGCGCCACCTCCTCCTCCCCCACTTCCTTCAGATGGCATTCCTGTTGATGGAATTCCTCCGCCTCCTTCTCTCCCCCCACCTGGAGAAGGTGCTGCTGTCCCTCCACCTCCTCCCCCTGCTCCCCCACTTCCGCCAGGAGAAGGGGAGATAAAAGAAGAAGCCAAGGCAGAGCCAGAGAGGAAAGTGAGCATGGTGGAGAGCCTGGTGGATGGAGAAGAGCCCATCTACAGCATGCCGGCTGATACAGAGTCAGACTACGACCAAGAGGAGGAGGAAGGTTCTGTCACTGCTGGAGACGACAGCTCAGTGTCAGGGAGCAACCGCGGGAGCGCCACTGTAACGGATGAGGAGCACCCGAGGAAGTCAACCTGCACCAACACCAGCATCGAGTCCTACAGAGGCAGCTCCGACTCTGTGAGGACACACACTTACTCGCTTCCTCACATGCGTGCACGCAGACATGTATGAGCAGCTACACAGTGAATCCTCAGACATTTTTCTCACTCTTTTAACAATCTCCTTCTTAACAATCTTTAAATTCTTTTAAAATGATTTATCACGTATGAAATAATGATTATTTTTGTATGATGTTGTAGTACGCAGACAGTGATGATGAACACGACGGTATGATGGACACTGATGAAGAGGTGACAAATGGCAGGGTCACTCTGCTTAATGGAAATGCTCCACCTTATTTCCATGGCTACCTGTACATGAAGGGTGTGTATATGATGTCAGTCACACTGACTTCAAATCTAAACACCTCTAAGAACCAAAGATTTTAATCTTGTATGTAAAAACATTCTCTGTGTTCGTTCAGCTGGTTTGATGATCCCGTGGAGGAGACGTTGGTGCGTGTTAAAAGATGAGACCTTTATGTGGTTCCGGTCCAAACAAGAGTCCCTGAAGTCTGGATGGCTCTACAAAAAAGGAGGAGGCCTCTCCACTCTGTCACGGAGGTTGTTATATCTGCTGCATATTAACAAATTTAAACCCTGTTGCTCATTTTAACTGAGCTCTCCTCTATTTCTGTTAGAAACTGGAAGATGCGCTGGTTTGTTCTGAGAGACAGCAAGCTGATGTACTACGACAACGACAGTGAGGAGAAGCTGAAGGGAACCATCGACATCAAAGCAGCCAAGTGAGACTTTTATTCTCCAGGAGCAGAAAATTAAAAAAATATTACCAATTATCTGTTTTTATAGCAACAGCTCCTCTTCTCTGAATGTTGCAGGGAGATTGTCGACAATCATGAAAAAGAGAATGCTCTGAACATTGTGACGGATGAACGGACGTACCAGGTGTTTGCTGAGTCACCAGAAGATGCAAGGTTTGATGGAGAACTAATACAACCACTTGTTTCTTTGAAGACCATATCAACATGTGTCTGCATCTTTCTTTTCTTTGTAGCGGGTGGTTTAATGTGCTTAGTAAGGTGAGAGTGTGCACGCCCGAGCAGCTGCTAGAGATGTCCCACGAACAGGCCAACCCAAAAAATGCTGTTGTAAGTCGTAATCAAAAAATCAATAATCTAATCTGAGTTCAGATTATTCATCTATTGCTTCACCATATTGTTACGCCGTTTTGTAATTTTGTCGTACATCTTTTGCTCAGGGAACACTTGATGTGGGATTGATCGACTCTGTCTGTGCTTCAGACAACCCTGATCGGTAAATCTGACACACAAAATAAAAGTCATGGCAGTTTTTTTGTGTGGATTGAGCAGAAAATTGGATTTTTAAAGTATATTAAATATTGATTAATAAAAGTAGCAGACTTGCAAGTGTAGGCATCTAACTGTGGAGTCTTTCACCTCACTTTTGCAGCCCAAACTCTTTCGTCATTATTACGGCCAACCGAGTGATTCACTGCAACAGCGACACTCCGGAGGAGATGCATCACTGGATCAGTCTGCTGCAGAAACCCAAAGGAGACGCCAGGATAGATGGACAGGAGTTCCTTGCCAGAGGTAACAGATTCACACCTAAAAAAAAAAAATAGAAGAAATATTTGCCCAGTGGTGAGATTTTCTTTTAGACTAATCCAGTATTCTTTTTTCATCTCCCTTCACTTCCTGTTTGTCATCTTCAGGCTGGCTCCACAAGGAGATGAAGACGAACTCTAAGAGCACCTCCCTGAAGCTGAAGAAACGCTGGTTTGTTTTGACCAACAACTCACTTGATTATTACAAGAATGCAGAGCGAAACTCTTCCAAGATGGGAACTCTGGTCCTGAACTCGCTCTGCTCAGTCATTCAGCCTGATGAACGAGTGCACAGAGAAACAGGTGGGTGGAGAAAGTCAATAAGAATCTTCATATATTGGTCATTAACATTGATTTCATCATTAATTTTGATGTTCTGAATTTAAGTTTTTGTAACGTGTGTCCACAGGCTACTGGAACATCATAGTCTATGGTAGGAAACATTCTTATCGTCTGTACACTAAGATGCTAAATGAAGCCATGAGGTGGACGGCTGCAATACTGGGAGTCGTAGAAAGCAAAACGCCGATAGAAACTCCAACTCTGCAGCTAATCAGAGACATCAAGGTAAAACAAAGTCATCTTTAGAGGTCGAGTTCAAATGTTTGAACAGATTTGTGGGTTTTAATTGAGATTTATTCATTGCGTCTCCTCAGGAAAACAGTGTCAACCCAGAAATAGTGGATCAGATGTACAGAAGGAACCCCATCCTTAGATACACTCAGCATCCTCTGCACTCGCCTTTGCTGCCGCTTCCTTATGGAGAAGTCACCAGCTGTGAGTCCAGATCTTTCTCTCCTTCATTCTTCTTTCCCAAACGTGTATCATATCCTTTATCCTACCTCAGGCTGTTTCCTTTGTCCTTGCAAACTTTTTTTCTTGTTATTTTGTCTGTGTGCAGTGCAAAGGCAGCAGGGTTATGCCAGCCTGCAGGATGAAGCAGTGAGAGTGTTCAACTCACTGCAGGAGATGGAGACGCTGGCTGACACGGTGCCCATAATTCAGGGTATCCTGCAGACCTGCCAGGACTTACGCCCTCTCAGGGATGAGGTACTTTTCACTGGCAAAAATCCCCTCAGGCAGAAAAAAATACCTCAAATCAAGTTTATTTCAACGTATTCTGTACATGTTTTTTCAAAAGGGTTTAAATTGCTTTGATTTTTGCTCCTGTTGTTGTCCTTTTAGGTTTACTGTCAGGTGATTAAGCAGACCAATCATGTGCCTCAGCCAAACAGCCCAGCCAATCGGGCCCACTGGCACCTTCTCACCTGCATGAGCTGCACCTTCCTACCCAGTCGAGCCATCCTCAGATATCTCCGCTTCCACCTCAAAAGGTGCATGTCTGCAATATGAACAATGATGGANGGTCCCACAAAATAAGTTATTCTTACTGTGTATTTGTGATGTAGGATACGGGAACGTTACCCAGGCACAGAGATCGAGCGGTATGCAAGTTTCATTGGGGAATCCCTGAAGAAGACCAAAACTCGTGAGTTTGTTCCATCTCAGGAGGAGATTGCTGCCCTGCTACTGAGACAGGAGATGAGCACCACTGTGTACTGCCATGGAGGAGGTTCCTGCAAGATCTCCATCAACTCGCACACCACAGCTGGAGAGGTGTGTGCCTTCAGGCAGTCACAAACACGCTGACATGTCTTCGTTTTCACCTTTGAGATGCTTTAATGCAGAAACACATAAAAACATATGTTGAAAGCCAACATCTAATTCCCCCTTGAGGATTAATTAAGTATTATTGAATGTCAGTCAGGTGGTGCTGAATTTTGGCTTTGTTTGCTGCTTCCATGGTGATGGAACAACAACTCAATTCCAATTATCAAGAAAATGAGAAAACAGGAAATATAGATCCATCCATCTAAGATACTTAACCACCTCAGAGAAGGAACAGGAACTACCAAAATAAAACAGGAAGCAATCTCACAGAACAAGAAAGTGGGTCACAGATGTAAAAGCACAAGCCAGGAGTTATAAAATGCAACAACACTCCTTGATGCACATGAGTATTTTTTCCTCAGGATATTTGTGTCTTTCAGGCTGCAAACAGTCATTTTTTAATAATGTTGCTGCAGGTTGTTGAGAAGCTGATTCGAGGTTTAGCCATGGAGGACAGCAAGAACCTGTTTTCTCTGTTTGAACATAACGGCTTTACGGACCGGGCCCTGGAAAGCAGAGTGATTGTGGCAGATATTCTGGCCAAGTTTGAAAGGTATTTCAGTCTCAGAATTATTCTAACGTCTGCAGTAACTGACCACTGCTCTGTCATTATCAGTATGTTGTGGTCATTATGATCTTTGATTTTCAACTTTCTCTATCCAGACTGGCAGGAAGTGAGGAAGAGGAGGAAGAGGGAGAGTGGAAACTGTATTTTAAACTGTACTGCTTCTTGGATGTTGAGAGCATGCCCAAAGAGGGCGTGGAGTTTGCGTTCATGTTTGAACAGGTAAGATTCAAATACAACTACGTGCTTCGGGTATTAAATGAGTGATTATTTCTCTCATTGTCAAACTTTTACCACAAATTAATGAACACCAGTTACCTCAAAAGTGTGCGAACATGTAATGTGCATTTTCAGAACTTACTAGTTATTAAACATGTTTTCTGTCTGTTAGGCCCATGAGTCTTTGATAAGTGGCCACTTTCCAGCCTCTGAGGAGACTTTGCAGCACCTGGCAGCTTTACGCCTGCAGTATCTCCATGGTGACGGAGCGGGTCGGGCTGGGTGGAGTCTGGGAAGCGTCTATCCCATTCTACGTCTTCGAAATCGCATCCTGCAGTCCACCAAGCCAGGTGTTGGAGCAGCAGGCGGACCTGGATCCAGAGGAAGCGGAGGAATCGGGGATGTGATTGGCTCGATAGGAGGACCGGGCGGGATCGGGATGAGCTCAGAGAAACGAAAGACTCCCACATTTCGGGATTCCTCTCTTAAGAGAAACAAAACAGGCTCACAGAAGAAGCAGAAGGTCAGTGGCAGAAAAGGAAAACAAATACTTGTAACACAGAAAGATAAAGCAATTTATATTATCTACATGTTGGTGCTGCAAAGTTTGTAGAAAAACAGGTTAATTTCTCAGATCTACATAAACTAATTTTCAGGTAATTTAAAATAAAAAAAAGAAAAGAAAAAGAAAAACGTAACATAATTGTAGACACTGAGCTCTGCCTCTTTTTACAGAAGAATCTCTGTGATCAAGTGTTTCAACTAAAATACTTGGACATAATTTGTTTCTTGGAGAAGTTTCATCAAGAAGATCCACCACCAGAAAGATTGTCCTTCAATATGTGGCAGGAGCCTCTGGAAGGAATCTTCTTCAAAAACAAAAACATCACAGAGCTCTTCATCTCTAATAACACCCTCAGGCAGGAAATGGTTAAAGTACCCAAATACAAGTAGAGCAAAGGGATTTCTGCAGTGTACTTCAGAGAGAAGTATTGTGTGGGAAAGCAATATTTTTGCAAAATTCAGCACTTTTAAAATCTACAGACATGTCCATTCACTTCTTATTCCAGTTTCTCCTAATTCCACTTAGCTAACTGAGAGGTCGACCCTTATCCCACACTGACTGACTGTTGAACTGAGGTTTCCTGAATTTTTTCAGGTGGAGGGGGAGCAAAGGTTAGAGATGTGGGTCAAGGAGGAGACATCTGCGACACGCACGAGCATACTAGAGAAGTGGACTCGCCTGCAGGGCATGCCTCAGCACCAGGCCATGCTTAAATACATGAGCATCATTAAGGAGTGGCCTGGATACGGATCCACTCTGTTTGATGTGGAGGTGAGAAAAAATAATAGGTGGTAAATTTTAAACGACCTTAAAAAAATAACCACTTCCTTTGATTTAATTTTGTTTCTCTTTGTAGTGTAAAGAAGGAGGTTTCCCTCATGATCTGTGGCTGAGCGTGAGCGCTGACAATGTTTCTGTGTATAAACGGGGTGAACCCAAACCGCTCGAGACCTTCCAGTACGAACACATCACCTTCTTTGGAGCTTCACAGTCCTGCACTTATAAAATCATTGTGGATGAGAGGGAGATGTACTTCGAAACTCCACAGGTGAGACTTTATATCCATCTAATGTTCTACTCATTCATTGTAGGATCTGTAATTTCAAGCTGCAGGCAGCGTTGGAAGCATGGACTGTTCAAATGAACCTTTTTTATTCCTTAGGTTGGAGAGATCGCTAAGATCATGAAGGCCTACATCAATATGATGGTGAAGAAACGTTGCAGCATCATGTCCGTGAGCAGCGTTGCTAGTTCCTGGGTCAGGTGATCTCTAAATCCCAGTCCCTGCTTCATCCATCCAGCAGTAACAAACATCTCGGCTACCCACATTGGTCAGTTGCATCAACCAGCTGATCCTCCAGGTTGAGTCAAGCACGATACACACAAAGCAAAATGGAGAGAAGTGGACCGAGAAGCTAAACAAGAACTCAACCAGCCTGGGATTCACTTGGGATTAACAAATGAGCATGATAAACTAACAACTTGTATTTTAGGGCTTTCAGAACACCCCCCATCCCCCTCAGCTGTAGTAATGCATGTAGATGTCCAAGCACACTCTAAAATCCTCTCCGATTCCCTTTTCAAACAGAGGAAATTCATGAAAACAAGCACAACCAGCCCTCTAATCTCAGTCCATCCTTCTGTTCGATCACTGCCAGACAGAAGTGAGACACACTGTTAGTTGAATTTCTTCATCTTTTACTCCTCCTCTAATTTCCTTCACTCTCTTTCTCTTCACGTCTCCTCATTTCTCAGGTTTTTCTTGCTTGCTTTCTTGATATTGTTCTCAGTTTTCTCTCTTTAACGTGAACTGTATGACATTTGGCTCACTCGTTAACTTACTCACTCAATAGTGCCACCGTGTGGCCACAAGAAGAATATACAGTCAAATGATGTGGCAAAAAGAGAGTTAGGGCTCATATTTATGTCTAAATAGAACACAACCTCAATAAATCTGTATAGTCACAAATATGTACACATAAACTAAACAAACATGTATCATTTTGTACTGTATTACACAGAATGATGAGAGTTTTTGAATATTTTGATGGTCACTGCACTGTAAAAGCCTCTAAATGTCATATTTAATACAATGTGACACCCCGTTATGTGAATTACATGCAGGTGAATCATGTTAAAAGTGACCACCGTATGTTTGTACTCCATTCACTGGCTGTGACATTAATGTGACTCACTGAATAATCTTTAAAAACACAGATTAATACAGAGACTTGCTGCTATCGTGCTCATGTTTTCACAGTGTTTGATGAATTTATCATTGTCGTCGTCTGCTGGAGACAGACTCCAGAAATAATTGGAGCCATAAAACGCTGTATATCTCGTCTGCTTAAGCTGATTTCTTTTTCTTTATGTATTCTCACCCAGAAGATCAGGAAAATTAAGCAAAAAAAAAAAAATACACACAAGCTCCAGTTTGTCTGTGTTCCCAGCCCGTTTATGAACAACTTCTCTGAATAATATTATTACAATTACACTCCTGTTATTTTAAATGTACTTACATGTGATGTTGAATTGCTGCTGTTTGTGTGGGTGTATTAATGGATTTAATGCAAACTGTTGGAAAACACTCAGTAAATCCGGTTTCATTCTGGGAAATGAATTTACTGAGTTTCATGTTGGGAAATAAGATGTATTTATATGAGAACTTTGTTCCAGGGACTGGTGTTGTAATTGTGAGTTAAGAGGAAAAGCATGGGATTTAAAGGACGGGTTATTTATTACTTAATGTACTGTATGTATTTAAATATTTCTTTGAGTGGATTGAAAGTATATTGGATTATTTCAGTCTCAGTGGAAAAGGAAATGCTGAAAAAACACATTGTGGGTTTTATACAGATTGTTGGACCAAAAAGTAGAGAAACTGTTCAGTTATTGACCTGATGGACTCAACCTAGATGACATATATGTTTACATCATATACCCATCACTGTTCAAACAGTCTACTCAACTGGTGCATTAGATTTAACTTAAGTTTTTTTTAAGTCTGTGACAATAAGAGATCTAATTTCAGATATTTATGAGAAGATTTACTGATTTTCTGAAGAACAACAAATTTTACAGGGTGGTAGTTCTGATTTCTGAAATACTGAGGTTGTAAATCTTTTAGAATATTTGATCCAGGGATGCGTTCATCCTTCTACAGTGAAACAAAAAAAAAAATAAAACAGTCATTTTTAGCCTAAAAGCTCAAGTTTGGTTTTATGATCCCAAATGATTTTCTCCCAGTAACGTTTGGGCTTGTCATCATGCATTTTCTTTATTTCATTCTGTCTTTCTGTGTGTTTTTTCTGTCAGTAATGGAGCCTCTAATACACTACTGACAAAACACGACTGATAGTGTGATCAGAAAGTGACGTACCTGTACTTTGGAGTTTAGCTTGAATGGTTTGGGATATTTTTTTCCATCATTATCTCTCATGTCCACATCCTGGGAGTTCAGCTACAGTCCCATGAACCTTATATTTATTAAAACGTATTGGCAGCTGTTGTCACATGGACAGAAAGCTGCTTGGAGATGATCCAATATTCACTTTATAATATAGCTATCTGTTGTCCATGTTCAGTGTGGTGCGCACAACAATACCAAACTACTCAAGAGCTTGTTTGGTCTCTTTAAATTCTAGAAAGACAGTCTTTCATACGACCTCAGTGTTTTATTCATAACAATAGTTCATTCAGCATACACACAGCTCACTGTGATCCTGTCTACAGACCTGAAATAATCCAAATTCACTCAAACATTCCAGTTAGAAATTTTGGCTAATGATAATTGTATTAAAAAGCCATAAAGACTGAGCAGCCTGGATAGGTCTGTTGGTTATTTTATGGTTCTATCACTGATCTTACACTGAAGAACTTCCCCCATAGCTGCTGAAAGGTGATCAGGTTGCAGGGATGGATATGAATAAAGAGCCTAAGTATCTGATCACAAACCTGTCTTCATCAAAAGGGCTCCTGTTATCAGCCGCAGGCGGCCAAAGTGGGGCCCGTTCTTATGTTCTGCTTATTATCTTCATCAGTAAATCATTGTGCTCGTTGAAAAAATTAAGAGAAAGAGAGAGATGCGTGTTCTTTTTTTATTTGTAACTGGCTTTACAAAATTATGCTTTAATAAATTATTGCAAAATGTCCCATGTTCAATGTCTCTTTTGTTCTGACATGCTAAGCACATCCTACAGGAAGGTTTTTACATGAGTCATCAAATTTGCATTAAAGGGATGACATATTATGCAACAGGTGAAGCCTCTCATCATGATCAGCGAGGAATAAAGTTGAAAAAAGTTTATTTATTTTAACATAATTTAGCCTCTTTCAGTGAATAATTTACTCTTCACAAGTATATATTTTTTTGTGAAATATAAGTTTAGGAGTGATTTTTATCTATAACTGAACGTTTCGAAATAAATCCTCCAACTGAGCGCGCCGCGGTGCGTCACGAGCGTGCGTCACAGGTTTGGTTCCTTCTCGACAACAACTTCACTTTTCCAGTTTCTCCCGTCAACCTGAGGAGCCTGAAATCATTTCCTGCTTTTGCGCTTCCAAGATTCTCAAATTAACTGTCTTAAAAACAAAACTGTGGTTAATTCACGTCGTCGAAGTGGCTGGATAATGATGGATTCGCGGATTTTATTCCCTACTCTCCTCCTTGTCCTCGGTTTGGCAACAGTTTTTGCCCAGTCCACACCTGAACACGGTAAGAATGAAGAAATGTGACTCATGACCTCATCATTATGGCAACTAAAGTTATTTCTTTCTTTTCATTTTTTACATTCAGTTGTGAAATACCATTTTATTAGAATTACCAGATTGTAAATAATAATTAAATCTCATTTTGATGAATATGTGTTCTGAAAGAATTGTTAAATGAAACTGATCATTTAGTAGCACAAAAAGAGGAAAAGTCTTGGTTCTTACAACAGTTAATATTTTTTCTTAAATCACCTTAACTGACCTTCAAGTCTCATGAAAACAATCAGAATAGAGCTTGTTTTCACCTGTTTTACAGGTACATGACTGCACAATCCCAGTTGTGTGCTGAAAGTAATTATAGCTTTTGTGTTTATTCCTCTGTCTCCAAAGAAAATGTCCCTGAGGGATTTGTGTTTACAAATCCACAGGCCTCAGTTCACCCTAGACTTTTCAACTTATCTCTGCACAATTTGTGCTACAAAAAAGTAACTTTGAACAAATCCTATTAAACAATGTTTTTTATTATTGTAATTAAACTGATTTTTGTTTTCAACAGTTTGTGAGACAAAAAATGGGACGAGCTGTGAGGAATGTCTGAAAAATGTCTCGGTAAGTTAAAGCTCTTTTGGTTTCAGCTCAGCTGATCCCATATGAGTTTTTTACAGTTTGTGCGCAACTGAAAACAAATGAAAGAAATGCTGCGGGTGGAGGAAACCGAGCTGGTGGCTCAGCTTCTACTTTTAAACCTGCTGGACCAGTTTGAGGAGTAACAGATCTGCAGTCTCAGTTGTGTCAACCTGAATAATCTGGGATTTGTTTGTTTTAATAAAGATCATTATGTGTTTAAGTGTTTGGATTTCATTCTTTTTTCTTTTAGTGCTTGTGGTGCATCACAACAAAATCATGTGTAACATATCCAGTACGGACCATTCTTCCACCTCATTCACTCTGTCCACTAAATGATGCTCGCTGGGGGCTTTGCTGGAGTAAGAATCACACATACACACCTAAACACACTCTGAAAGAGCCAATGGCATCATCATCATCATCATCAATTAAAATAACATTTTTGTCCATTGAGTTGATTTAAAACACTATTTTATTTTGCTGGATTGTGGTTATGAAAACCATAATCCTTCATTTTGGTTTATTCGTTTGCCTGTTATAACATTTTGAAGTAATTTGTACTTATTTGTACTGTAGCCTCAACTTTACTAATACTCATGACTACTGAAGTCAAAACTAGAAAGTCTTAAATGTAAAACTTGTGGATTTTAAAAATGTTTGACTATTTTCATTTGAGAAGGCCGAACACAACTTTCAGGAAATGCATGTCGTCTGCAGCTTTTCATGTAAACTAAGAGGAGAAATTCAGCAGTTTTGGCTGATTTGGTCAAATGTTAAAAATAAAATACAGATCTGAAACAATGTTTTTGGCCGTCAGAGTTTGTGTTGTAAATGTTTTAGTTTTGGTAAAAGTTGTTTAACTGTTGTGGCCGTCTTGAATGGGATTGACCCTAAAAGTTAAACTGGTTGTAGATGTGCAGGCTAAAGTGCGAGAAGGATCAGAGCTTTGCTTTGGTCTGTTGTTGTGACGAAGCAAAGACCTAGATTTACTGGTCTGTCTACGTTCTGATCCTCATCTGGTCATGAGATCTAGATCCTGACCAGAAGAATGAATTCTTGAATACAAGTGGCTGATATGAGCTTCTTCTGTAAGGCGACTGGATTCATACTTAGAGATGAGGTGAGGTTTGACGTAGAGCTGCTGCTGAGGTGGTTCAGGAATCAGACCAGGATGTCCCTGGTCTCCTCTCACTGGAGGATCTCCAAGCATGTCTCAGTGGAAGGGGGCTGCTGGGAAAAACCCAGAACTCAGCTGAGGGATTATATATCCTCACTGGCCTGGGAACGCTTTGGGATTCTCCAGGAAGAGCTGGAGAAGGAGGTCTGGCTTTCCCTCCTCAACCCATGACTTGACTTTGTATAAGTAGAATAAAATCTATCTGGTAGTTCATGAGATTTTTTTGAGAGACATTCAAAAATCTTTATCTGCTAGATTGGTGTTTAAAGTTTGATCCTTTCAATCAGAATGCTGCTTATTAATTTCTTCATTTAGCTTCATAATTCAATGTTTTTGAATCAGTAAACATTTGACCTGTGACTTTTGGTTTCTAACTCTGCCTTTGTTGATTTTTGTAGTGAACTTCCAGATCCTGATCATCACCATGTCTGTGGTCTGTGCTGTTATCATCATCGCTATCATGATCTGCATGTTCTGCTGCTGCAAGTGTGAGAACTTTGGGTAAGTGTACAGCATATGTTGTTTCAAACATCACACAATAACAATTACTCTGTCACAATGAATATTTTTGGGTGTAGAATATTTCACTTCCTCCTATTGAGAGGCTCAAAGTGACAGTGTTGTGCATCAGATCAGTTTCTGATCTGTCTCAGTTCCATTATTTCTGTTCTCACCTGCGGCCACATCCGGGTTTATTTCAGTCGGCTCATGTTTGGATATCTAAACATTGTGTATCTTCTCATGACTTCATGTCCTAACAACTTGTTAATGTGTGTGTGTGTGTGTGTGTGTGTGTGTGTGTTAGATCCAGTCGATTTGAGGCTAAGATGCAGAAACAAGCCAACAAGTTGAAAACCAAACAGGAAGAAAGGTGAGAAATAATGTTTATTTATCCAAGGAAGTTTTTTTTTTTTTACTGTCTGAATAATCATATTTCTGTATTTGCTCAGCAGCAGCTGCTCTTGTTGCTCTGTTAGTTATGTAGGATTTTCCCTTCAGAGCACAAAGGCAATAAGGGAAAAAAATGCAAACGTGCGAATGCGAAAGTGTTTAATGGGAGGATGTTTTTTGTTTGCAGGAGGGCAGAGATGAAGCAGAGGCATCAGGAAATCAGGCAGAAATATGGTGAGATTTCATGTTTTAACTATGTTTTGTTTTGTATTTCAAGGAATTTATTCAGGATAACGACCCACATTGTTTAAACTCCAGAGAAATGTGCATATTATGTTTGTGTGCTAATTAAAACAACAATGTTAGCAGCTAGGTAGCATAGATTATCATAATGACTTAAACTTTGGACAAATTAATGTTGTGATCTATTTTTATTAGTAAGGATTTTCTGTTGGTTTGTAAAATGTTTCCAAATAGACATATCTTGTGTTCTATGAATTATGAATAACTTACCATAGATTTACAACATGTTTCAAAAATTGTGAAAATAATGTATTTTCATGCAGAACAGGTTTACATTACAGAAAAATGCTTCTTTTTTTTTTTTTTTTTTTTTAGATAGTCCAGATAAAAATGGGATAAAAATATTCCATTTAATAAAAACTCTCTTATGTTCTAAACTGATTTTGTTTTATTTTGCAGGTCTAAGTGGACCGAACCCCTACTCCAAATTTTCATGAGAACTGAGAAGTTTAAACCTCGGCGTCTCACCTGGTTGTGAGAATCTGTATGATCAAATATTTAATCTGAACTTTTAACTTTGAAAATTGCCAAAAAGTTATCTGAGTTTTGCATCTGGAGCCTCTGACGTCATTCAGCTGATGAGCAGCTCCAAACAAAAGCATACCAGAGAGGATTTTTATTTTTAATTACTGTTTGGTTTTTTTTATCTTCAGCATTTTTTCTTGTTGCTCTACCCTGTTATTATTCATTAGTCTTTAGTTTGATTGTGGAAAGATGAAGCTTTAGATACTAAATTATTTTATTTTACTGAAGAAAATGTGTTGCATTGACAAAGATTTTAGATTTTTACTCCCACTTCGCTGCTGATTTTAAAATGATTCTTTGTCTATTGCTGAATTTTTCACTAACACAAATGAGTTTTTAACAGCCTAAGATAAATTCACATCTTAAATTCAGTATGTAAGCCTCATGTCTGCCTTTTTTTCTTGTGATGTTTATGTATTTAGAAGCCTAATAAAAGACTGTAGACTGAGCAGTGTTGTGGCCTCTTTGTACATTTTGCAAACTACATTTTTAAACTTCAAATCACTTCTTTTACTTTATTTTTATGTGCTAACAAATAATACAAGGGCAATACGTGAGACTTTTGGCTGGAACTTTCTTTCAAGCAGCAGATTCTTTTGTTCTGTTTGAAGAGGTGTGTTGTTTTCTCCCAGGATAGAGTTCAAATTTAGAAACACAAATTCTTAATAACATGCAAGTGCATGAATGGAAGGGGGCATTTTCATTGTTCATCTCATACCACTGACCGTCGCCGGCCTGTAACACACAGATTCAACAAGTTTGACTCGGATTTAGTTTCCGAGTTGGTTTTGAAGTGATAAAAGTTTTACTCTGCAACAGCAGTAATTTAATAGAATAGAATTAACTTTAACAAAGCATAAATGGAGTCCAGTTGACAGCCGGATCCAGATAGAACCAGTATATAGCTCATAGATCTGGGTTTCCCCTTCAGACTGAGACATGAAGCGCTGCAGGTCCAGATACTCCATTTAATCCCCTAGTAAGCACAAAACAGTTGATCAGTCCATCAAATATTTCTGGTTTCCTCATTAGAGTTTTCTGCAAAGTGAACGTGTCACAGTAACTTAGAGATTTTTGTTCCATTGAAGTCAAATCGTTTGAATGTGACAGTCAGCACATCAGGGCTGCAGTGGGTCAGGAACCTCTTTTAGGCTGTGGATATATTGACACATAAAGACAGAAAAATAACTTTGTGATTGTCTTTGTGAGTTCTTTGAAGAAGTTGTAGGTGTTTTCACCAGATGCCTTCTATAAGAGGAGAAAACTATAAAGATTTGCTGTTTGTTTTAGAAACTCTGATAAAGTCTTACACATTCATACACCTGCAGAAATACAGAATGTGTCATAAATGCCAAAAAAACGAGGTCTAATCACCTGAATTTCTAGAGTGATGTCCAGAAAAGGTTCAAGGTTCTCATCAGAGACTGACAGCTGAAACATTTCACAGAAAATTACAAATATTCAGGTTTTGGTATAAAAACATTATGAAACATAAAAGAATCGATCAAAACCAACAAATGAAGAGGTCCAGGTTCGGTTGTTTAGGTCAGTCTGAAGCTCATCCGGGACTTCAAAGAGCCATTTGACTTTTGTTGGGTTGGAGAAAAGGACCTTCTGGAGCAGGTCAGCTCCATCACCACTGCTTATACCTGAACACACACAATGGCAACTAAAATTAAAATCTAAGACTGATGTTTTTCTCTTGTTTATAACAAAATTAGATTGTTAAATTTCATTCTGATCACAAGCTCACAAGGTTGATCCTTAAACTGACTGAGTTATCAGCAACACAACATATTTAAAAAATATTTGTACCACACATCTACAAAAAGGCAGCTGCCAAAATATAAGTTTTATTAGAGCAGCTTTAAAGTCTTTACAGTATTCATTGAATTGTACTTGTTCTGTTTGGCAGCAAAAGTGTGTAACTTTGTTTTTTTTCTTAGTTTGAGATACATAAAGAGTTAGAGCTTAGATCAGCAGATGAAAGTCTTTGTTCATACCTTGGTCGTTGGGTTGGTCCTTGTGGGTGATGCTGTGGACAGTATCACCAGAGATCAGATCCCAGTAAACCGATGTGATGAACCTTTTTACCAGTTTCACACATTTCTAGTTTAAACATGAATTAATGAAGTAGATGACATTGTTGATTTTTTTTTTTACATAATTTGTGTTTGTATCTAAAATAAATCTTTCAGAGATTGAGAAAATACACACATAAAAAAACTTTGAATTATTGTGTCACTTGAGAATCAACTACAACCATTAATAATTATTTCTTATGATGCAACAGTTGCATAAAAAAATCATATTTTGTGCTGAGCTTAGCCTCCAGTGTGTTAAAATCATTTTATTTTATTTTTTAAAATTGTCACAGGAAACAGCAGCTGTTGGCACTAAATACAGAGAGACGCACATAAACGTATACAGCCATTGGTCAGTGCCTCTCTGACGTATGTGTACAGTTCTCCATCTGACCAATCAGAGGCATTTTACGACAAAAAACTTCCGCTTTGCTTCCCAACCTGCCTTTCCACTGGTGTGGCTGCTGTGAGCAGATTTCAGAGGTGCAAACACAACGTGTATTACTGGTAAAAAGGGATATTAAGGTAAGGAGTGGGCGGTTTCTCAGCTCTACAAGTTTTTAGGTTTCATTAATGAGTAAAAGTTGTCAGAAGGAGTGTTTGTTTGAGAGTAAGAATTATCTGTCAGAGAGCTCGGGGTGGTTTCAGTTAGCAACCAGCTAATGCTAATATGCAGTGTTTGAATGAGCAGATGGTTGGAGCTGCTTCTAAAGAATCTTGCCTCTTCTCGATAAGTTTGAAGACTTTTAGCAGCACTAGGGAGACGTTAAAAAGACGTAACCGGTTCGCCTTGAATGTTGCAGATGCCTCCAAAAAAGACAGAAGCTCCGGAACCACCTCCATTAATCGGACGATTTGGAACATCTCTGAAAATTGGCATTGTTGGATTGCCTAATGTTGGGTAATTGCATACCATAACCAGTGTTAATGATTAAAAATTGCTTTTCAGCTGAGTTTGATTACTGATGCTTTCTCGACTTTGTTGCAGGAAATCAACTTTTTTCAATGTGCTAACCAAAAGCCAAGCTGCTGCAGAAAACTTTCCGTTCTGCACCATCGACCCAAACGAGAGCAGGGTACCTGTGCCCGATGAGCGCTTTGATTACCTGTGCCAGTACCACAAGCCTGCCAGGTGTGTATTTTCCCTGTACATTTACTCAGCATCTGTTCTGTTGTTTTCACTGATGTATTATTTGTTTTCTCAGTAAAGTTCCTGCGTTCCTGAATGTTGTGGACATTGCTGGTCTGGTAAAGGGAGCTCATTCAGGGCAGGGACTTGGAAACGCCTTCCTCTCTCACATCAGTGCTTGTGATGGCATATTCCATATGACTCGTGAGTCACGTTCTGCAGCACAGAACCATTAATAACTCTTTAATGGGACTGAGCCCCATTATATAAGCTCTGTTATCATTTTGGTCGTGCTTTCCCTGTTTAAGCTGTACCTTTTTGTTTTAAAAGCTGTTCCTATCTTTGTGTTTTTAAGGCGCGTTTGACGATGAGGATATTATCCACGTGGAGGGCAATGTCGACCCGGTGAGGGACATCGAGATCATCCACGAGGAGCTGCGTCTAAAGGACGAGGAAATGATTGATCCCATTATAGACAAACTTGAGAAAACTGCAGTCAGAGGAGGAGACAAAAAACTAAAACCTGAATATGTGAGGACATTGTAACTGCAGCAGCACTTCAGTGTATCTCCTCTCTTGTTTTTTATTGAAGTAACTAACATGCAACTTGTGTCTTTAGGACATCATGGTGAAGATTAAGAACTGGGTGGTGGAGGAGAAGAAGCACATCCGGTTTTACCATGACTGGAATGACAAGGAGGTATAAAAAGCGTGTTTTTGTGGAATCTTGTCTCAAATAAACTACTTAAATTTTCAAAAATAGATTACTGTCGTACTCACAACTTGTTAATGCACTTTGCAGATTGAGGTATTGAATAAATACCTGCTTCTGACTTCAAAGCCCATGATCTACCTGGTTAATCTCTCAGAGAAGGATTACATCAGGAAAAAGAACAAATGGTTTGTTATCTGCCCTAATCTAGTGTTTCTACATGTTTTTACAGATGAATTTCTAAAAAGATTGTCCATTGTAACTTTCCATTATGTCTTTCTTTCCCTTCAGGTTGGCAAAAATCAAAGAATGGGTAGATGCTCACGATCCAGGAGCCATGGTCATCCCACTGAGCGGCGCTCTGGAATCGAAACTGCTGGACATGGATGAAGAGGAGAGGGATAAATACTGCGAGGAGCAGAAAACACAGAGGTACCAAAGTGTCTTGAGAATCTAGTTGAAATTTCTGAAAATGCAGAGATTGTTCAATATATTTCTAAATTCGAATAGACCTCATATTCGAAGTAGAATAATAATGGTTATTGTTAAAATAAGGTTAATTTTCCAAAAAATTTAGAAATATGTGCATTTAATTATAATATTCAGATTTTTAAAGAGGCCCTTCCATCAAAAACTGTGTTTCTGAGGTTTCTGTTGAATATTTTAGCTCCACAGGTGTTCTTACCTTCATAGTGGGTGTGAAAACAGGTCAACAACTTCTCTTTCAGTTTTAATCTCTCAAACTACGCAGGTGGTGATAACACTCGAGTTCTCCCGAGTTCGAAAGGCCTGTATCTGTTTCCTCACAACTCCTTTGTTCGTTAGTATTCATCAGCTCCCGCAGTTGAAACCACGCCTAGCATGCTGCTGGCTAAAGCTGTAGCATAAGACGTAGCAAACAAGAAGAGAGTACGTCTGATGTTACCATGCGCAGCTGGGCAGGAAACTGTATACCTTGCTCTCATAGGCTAGTTTGTTAGCCAGTCTGGGTCCAGCAAATCCAAATAATGAATATGAACGAGCTGCTGCTCGTGGCCTGACGGAACGAGCCGGAACCACCCGAATTTTTAATACAGACAGATTAAAGGGTCTGTTAATCAGTGTTTCCTGACGTTTTTTAGATATAAAGTATTTCATATTACAGGTTAATACTTAAGAAATAACCACAAAGTCCTGAAATTTGTATGAAATTGACTCTTTAAGGTGTTTTTTTGTGTTTCAGTGTTCTGACCAAAATAATAAAGACTGGCTATGCAGCACTGCAGCTGGAATACTTCTTCACAGCTGGACCAGATGAGGTGCGAGCGTGGACCATCAGAGTGAGTGTTCTCATGTATTAAACTTGGATGGTTATTTTTCTAATTTATTGAAAGGAGGAAGAGTTTATGTAAAGATCTCATACAATTATAACTTTTAATGATTATAATACTGTAGAATTATTGTTATTGCTTATTTATTTCTTCAAGTTTTTAACACAAATGGATTATACATCTTAATTCATGGTTTGAAATTTGTGTTGATGAACCAACAGAAAGGAACCAGAGCTCCACAAGCTGCAGGAAAAATCCACACCGACTTCGAGAAAGGCTTCATCATGGCTGAGGTGATGAAGTACAGCGACTTTAAGGAGGAGGGGAGTGAAGGTGCCGTTAAGGTGCGTGTTTACTGCTTCACAATTTTACTAATTGTTTAGTTTTATTACAATTTAAATGTAATTTTGTCCTCTTGTTCTCAGGCTGCTGGAAAATACAGGCAACAAGGCAGGAACTACATTGTGGAGGACGGTGACGTTATCTTTTTCAAATTCAACACACCCAACGCACCCAAAAAGAAATAGCGGAGCTATGTGGTCATCGCTCAGAATTAGGCCCTAAAGAGCTGCACTGTCTGCCGGTTTTCATGGCCTTTAATCACACAGCTTGATCAGGATCAAATGATGCATTCACACTTTCAAAACAGTTATTTGGACAAACTATGTTAAATTATTTATGTTCTCAAGAAAAAAATGTTGCAGCTGAAGTGTAAACTGAACAATATGCTGCATCAAAATGCTAAATTACGGTCGTTGGGTGGCGTTGAGTTGTTTTTAATATAAAATGAGCTTGTGTCTCGCAAAAAAGGAAACTATTAAAAAGTTTTCTAATTTCAGTATAGTTTTAAATACCTTTGGTTAGTGTGAAAGCCATCACTCAGTGCATAACTGTGCCACATCAAACACCTGAACTGAATTCATATTATATTAGCTGCTTTTATTAATTTGCCTTGGGTTTAAAAAATAATCTTAAACTCCACCCTGCTAAATGAGACAGTGCTTTATCGGGGGCCTTCTGCGATCGGCTGCGAGACGAGCAGTTTCGTTATGTCATTGCATCCATGGACATTCTCTGCTCAACATTTCCTCATCAAACATCTTGGACCAGGTTAAAATTAAAAACGTTTTCAAGTGAAGGGAGCAAGTATGTAAGAAACACCTTAAAGATGCACATGTCAATAAAAGGAGAAACATCTACCTGCTATTATGTTTTCTCTTTTTTCCCTGTCATGGTAAAATATATTACTTCAAGCCAAGATTTCCACGAATTAACTGTTTTTATCATTATTATTTGCAACCATTTCCAGTGAATGAAGAACTGACTAGGTGGAGATAAAAAAATATTTAAAACTTCAATAGGGGCTTTGCAATAGTATTTTAAAAAATGACTGCTTAGTAACAACAATATTTGTGACATTGCACTAAAACTGATACACTTGTGTCATTTTTGAAATACAATGAACAATTATAGTAATTAGAACACGTTCAGGGCTGCAGTAGTTTGTGAAATACCAGCTTTGAAAAAACTGGCTCATGAAACCAAAACACATAAAAAAAAACACGATTTTATTTGGAAAGACGGCAACAAAGTAGATAATTTTCTTCTAAACATTTCTGCTTTCCAAGTAAGTGTTTGGATTTCAACAACTGCATTCCTTCTCTGGATTCGCTCAACAAACAGGAAACACACGTCCAACAAAAAAGTGATTGGCATCAAAGTCATCCAATGAAGATTCGAAAGAAATCCCGCTCAGCCAATAGTCTTAGAGAAGAAAGGTGGGACTTCCTGTTATGTGACGCAAATTCGTCAGTCAAGCCTGTTAGTCCCACCCTTTTGTGTTTCCCGCACCGTCAATCAAAATAGAAAAAAAAAATCGACCCGAATTCACCGATCAACACTAGCCCGCCTTTGATAAAATAATCATGTTCGGAGTTTAGCTGACGTGGTAATCTTCCTGCTTACTACCACTCACGCTATGACTGGTACGTAAACATTTGGCGCATCGAAGCTGCAACTAATCGGTGAGTTTGTGAAACTGCTGCGAAGCGTCTTTTTATCGTTAGCTCCCCTGCTAACTAGCTAGCTATGGTTAGCTAACTGAGCTAGCTTCAGAGTTGACAAAGTAAACTCGATCTGGGCCGAAATCTCCCCAGAATCTCCGCTGCAAACTTGAATTTCGCAGTCAGCCCCTCTTTTTGGACTGGAGAGTTGGGATGCTTTGCGGGTTTTTCTGGCTGGCAGGAGTTGAAGAATACAGAGTTTTGCTCAGTTTTCCCCTCTCTCCCTGCTAGCGCCACAGCAGCCTCTGAAACAAGGAGAAATGGCGTCCGCGGACGTGGACAGCAGTCAAAGCGAGTTTCTGCAAGCCGGCGGCGCAGCCGAAACACAGGTATTCCCGCATTTTTTAGCTCGCCTGCCACCGATTTCTTGCTGTGTTTTTGAGAGCATGAAGTTCACACGTTTAAAAATTTTGATGGCAAGGGGTGAAAGCCGTACACTTCCTGTGTTCCCCTCAATAGCGGCCACCCACTTTACCCCTGTAAAACCCGCCCATAGTGGGTAGGACGCTGAAGTCAGTCACTTGGGTCGGCTCGCTGAGAGATAATCCATGTATCTTGGGTTTGGAGGATGCAGGGATGTGAAAATGTAGCAGTCCATAATCATAATAGTGGTGTTGTAATGGCTACCCCTCCCCCACTCTCTGCTCTGAGCCTGTTATCTTGACTCTGTAGGTGCCTGTTTCTGTCTTCTGACTGACCATCAGAAAATATTCTGCATGTTCTCTGAACATTTGTTTACTGTCAGCTTGCTGTTTTAATTTGGGTGCTGGTTGTATTTCCAGACGACAGATATGTCAGCCATTCAGCTGACGGGTTCGGACCGATGGGAAGTGTTAACTCCTGTCTCAGCTGGAAAAGAAGATCAAGGAGTCGTCCACATTCCAAACTCGGGGATTGTCACTTCCAACGGGCAGTATGTGCTTCCAATTGGTAGTCTTCCCAGCCAGCCCATTTACGTTACAGCGTCTGGGAATGAGGCTGCAGCCAACGGAGTATCAGGCATTCAGTATCAGGTAAAAAAAAAAAGGTTTCCAGTTCTTAAGAGACTATTGAAGTTTTATTCAGGTGATGACTGACACAACCTGTCTCTTAGGTCATCCCTCAAATCCAAAATGCAGATGGGACGCTTGCAGGATTCTCAGCACAGGGACTGGATGATGGTACAGGGCAGATTCAGCTGCTCCAAGATGGCAGTCATGGTGGGATCGGAATCAGCTGCTCCACAACAGCAACCACAGACCTTCTTACACAGGCGGGTCAGGTTCAGTCAATCCAAGGAGTCTCATTGGCTGGAGGTTCGGCATACGCTGGTACCTTACCCGTAGGGCTTCCCAGCAACATAACATTTGTCCCTATAAACAGTTTGGATTTGGAGTCTTTAGGGCTGACTGGTGCCCAGACGGTACCGATTGCAACAGGGGTAACACCTGAGGGCCAGCTGATTATGAGCAGCCATGCACTGGAGAATCAGGGCCAGGATGGTGGCACCAAGCAGCCACTGACTGTGACAGTGGGCAACCCCAGCACCAACCAAGAGCTTTACGTACCAACTTCCTCCACTTCCTCTTCCAACTCCTCCCAGCTTCCAGAGACCATCGATGGCACCGGGGTTCTGATCCAGGCAACAGCCGCGGGGATGTCGGAGCCCTCCTCGGAGAACTTCAACTCCCACAACCACCTGCAACAAATCCAGGTCTGGGCACCCGTCTTTCATTTTGAGTGTATGTGTGTCAAGCTCACAGAACACTGACTTGTCTGGTTTTGGACTCAAGCCAAACTGTGTCCACAGTCCAAGGCAGGATTCCAGCTTCTTGTTTTGAATCGAGGTTTTTTGATTTTATAATTTGTAATTTAAGTTTGAAGTGAAGTCCATGTTTACTGATTAAACATCACAGTTTTCAGTTTTATCGAAGGTAGATTTGAAAGTTTAAAACATTCTACTTACCGCTTGTTAAAACTTGGACCATTTCTGATATTTATTTTGGTTTTGTGCTTCTCCCTGCTTTATTATTTATTTCTAGGCCTCTTACATATGAACTAGACTTAAATATGTTCAGTAGTATGTTATTGTAATAATGCTGTGCTGCTCTTGTAAAGGTGCCATCTTCAAATCCCACCACTATCTCCCAGCCCATCCTGCAGCTGTCTGGGGACAGTCAGGCCCAGGTGGCTCAGGGTCAGGACCTATCTGCAGCAGGTCAGACTCTACAGAGTGTTCAGCTGGTCAACCCAGGTACCTTCCTCATCCAGGCCCAAACCGTCACCGCCACTGGGCAGATCCAGTGGCAGACCTTCCAGGTGGGGTCGTCGTCTTCCACAGCAGGAATTTTAACAAAGAAATTGTGAATAAATTCAGATTACTAAGATAATCTTTGCTCTTTCAGGTTCAGGGCGTCCAGTCGCTCCAGGGGCTCCAGTTGCCCCAAGGTCAGAATCAGGCCCAGCAGCTGACCCTAGCCCCAGTCCAGACTCTCCCTTTGGGACAGACAGGCCAGGTCAGCCTACCCAACCTTCAGACGGTCACAGTTAACTCTGTAACACAAACCGGAGTGCAGTACACGCAGGGAGATGAGACTAGGAGTCCAGTTGGTACGACCACACATCATCATTTCATCCGCGTAAATCTTAAATAACTTAAAAATGGATCCTTTTACTGACAGACTTCCAAAATTCTCCTATTTTCCTCCTGTTGGTGCAGGTATTCAGATAAAGGAGGAGCCTGACTCAGAGGAGTGGCAGCTGAGTGGAGACTCCACCCTAAACCCCAGCGACCTGAACAACCTGCGAGTTCAGATGGGAGATGAGGACATGGAGATGCCGAGTGGGGAGGGCAAGAGGCTCCGCAGAGTGGCCTGCACCTGCCCCAACTGCAAAGAGTCAGGAGGAAGGTGAGCCTTTTAAAAAGAGACACGCATCATTGTCTTTATCCAGAAACATTCTGAGCTGCAGCGTTTGATCCTTTCTCTGCTCACAGAGGGTCGGGCGTGGGCAAGAAGAAGCAGCACATCTGCCACATTGTGGGCTGTGGGAAGGTATACGGAAAGACGTCTCATCTGCGAGCTCACCTGCGCTGGCACAGCGGAGAGAGACCCTTCGTCTGCAACTGGATGTACTGCGGGAAGAGGTTCACCAGGAGTGACGAGCTGCAAAGACATAGGAGGACGCACACAGGTGAGATCCTCCTCCTGATGGACTTCCTGTACGCTCCCATAGAGGAGATGTCCTTTCAGTGAAGTAGGTAATGAATTTGACTCTGTTACTTATTCCAAAATCACGTCTGCTTCTGAATTATTAAAATAATTCAAAATATTTGAGCAGAATTTGGCACATTTTTAAAGGGAAATAAGGATGATTGTGTGCTGCTTGTCGTCAAGTGGAGCGTAGTCTCGGTGTGGGGTGTTTTTCAGCTGCAGGGTTTAGGCGGGGCGTGTACTGAAACCCTTTTCTTTGTCTTCAGATATCTCGGTTTCAATGAAATGAGACATTTCAGAAAGAATCAACAATGCAGATGTTTCCAGCTGCAGCTGGAACCCATTCCAGTCTTGTTAAAACTTTTTACACTGTTTTATACACATTATTTATTTCACAGAGCTGCCAGCAGTTTTTTTTCCTCAGTGTTTTCATCCAAATTTTTATCCTGGAGACACAGGACGTCGTTTTTACACAGACATGCTGCAGCTGAATCTTTTACTTTCAGTAACACGAACCAAATTGAAATCCATGCAGATAAATAAGTCCCCAAATAATTTTTGAATAAACTACAGAATTTATTCTCAGAATCACCCAATAGATAAAAAATCTTTTACGTTACTAATAGTTTTAGAACATTAGGAGCAGTATTACTTCATTAACGCACCCTGTTCTTCCATGGTATTCTAAAGGCTTTTGGTGCTTTGTACTGCCATCTAGTGGTAGTAAAACTACACACCTTTCCGATGATTCTGAAAGTGTTTTCTGCCAAAGAACAAGAGAAAAAAAAGACTTCAGCTCATGTGGGAGTTTCAACATGTTTAATGGAGTCTGTAGTTTCCCACCAAGAGGCTTCTAATGGGGAAATGTTAGATAAACTGAAACATTGATATACAAAAACTGTTTCATATCAGTCTGCTTTTTTTATTTAAGAAATGTTGGTCAGTGGCGATGTTGCTGGGTAATTTGGTGAAGATTAAGTTCCAGCTGATTCTTCAGAATATGATCACAAGAAAGAATAACAAAGATTTACATTCCTATGAAGACAACCGTGAGCCGGAGGACGGGTGTGATAAATGTCATACAAATCAGTTCTTCAGCTGCTTATCGACTCGGCATCAGTTACTTTGAGTGATGAGAAGCGTGTGGAACGACGAGGTTTGATGAACCGGTTTGGCAGCGACGGTCCAGACAAGACAGATGTGACTGTTACATGATCAAACACACAGTTTAGCAGCAGGAATAAAAAACTTGTTTGAGGAATCAGGTGTGAAGCTCATGCAGTCAGCTGATCCCGCTGCAGCCGTAAAGATTTTTGGGCAAAAGAACAGCTTACAAAGTATTTGCACCCTTTACTTTTCAGATTTAATCTGTAGGAGAGCAAATACTTCACCTTATTCTGTAGTTACAGGAAGTTTATAAACCTTTGATTGTGGTACTTTTCTTGAGTTTTGTCCCGTCCGATGTTTGTCTGACCCGACAGGAGAGAAGAAGTTCGTGTGCTACGAGTGCTCCAAGAGGTTCATGCGCAGCGACCACCTGGCCAAGCACATAAAGACCCATCAGAACAAAAAGAGCAGCATCCCCTCCACGCCTCCGCCCACCAGCGACGCCATCATCACCACTGATGGAACTACGCTCATCCTCCAGACAACTGCCCACGACCTTGTAGCCAATCAGGAGGTCCCTTTGCAGCTGGTCACCGTGGCGCCTGGTGAGGTTTTGGAATGAGGGCTGAGGGGGATTTCTGGGAACTGGCTTATCACAGAGACCTCTTGAGCTTTCTTTTACCTTCTTCTTCTTCTTCTTTTTTTAAACATATGGATATATACGTAAATATATATGACAAATATATATATTTTAAGTGAGAGTTACCTTGACTTTATGTTTGATTTTTGCAGTCTTTTTATAGTGGCAAAAGGAAACAACATTAAAATGTGGTTGCTATGTACACACGCGTAAACACCCGAAAAAACAAACAAATCATGAATTAACACTTAAAAAAACACGAATACTGAACACGAAGAAATGCCTTACTTTGTATTATACTCTTGTATAAAATGCTGGAGGTGCATGTTTGTTTTTCTGTTTTTTTTTTTAATTTTTATTTAAAGCTTCACTGATGTTTCAACTGTAATGAGATAATGGAGCTTGTGGGAGAAGTGGTAATAGGAAGTTGAGAACCACGTGCGCGGTTTGACGCAGCGTGACACGATTAACTGTTGCTCTGGACACATCTGCTTTTACAAGGAACCGTTTTGGGGTTTTATTTTATTTTTTTTTATTTTAGTTGAGCAGCAGCTTTAGCTTGACACAGACTGGAGGTGAGATGTTGACATCCAGTCTTTCTGTTAAAGGTAGTGACTGCTAATCTCACATTAAACACATTCATACTAACGTACAGCAGCATCACTAGAAGCAGAGCGCAGGTCGAGCCGACGCTCAGACGCTGTTGACGGAGTTTAAAGCCCCATCAGTCATCATGAGCACACCGTCCTCTGTGCTTCTTCATAACAAATGTGTTTTCCTTTCATATTTTTGTTGTAAATTCACTTTTAATCTCAGTCATGTTGCTAATCTGAGTTTCATCTGAACCACAAGATGATCATGAGTTTCTGAAATCCAGCCAGGAGTTTCTGCTCGTGGAGGAAAGACACTAAAGTTGCCATGTGAACAGTTATCTAACATTCCAGTTAGACACCAAATGTGGGAGGAGTTCTGCAATAACTGCTCGGCTGATCATTCTGGCCAGATGTCATTCAAAAGGAAAACAACCACGCCATTTTTAAAATGTTTATTTAACGTAATCCTTTCTTCAGTTTGTTTTCATGTTTGTAGCAAATCATTTACATGTATATTATCTTATTTTCACCTTGTTTATAGAAGCCATTACTTAGTTAGCTGAATTTGTTGTATGGAAACCTTATTTTAAGTAATTTTTTAATGAATTGGTGTAAAAATTGAATGTTACCTTTTTGTAAAACCTTTTTTCAAATGGATCACAATAAAAGCCTGAAAGCTTCCAGTAACAATACGTGATTTGTGTCTTTAAAAAACCCTAAACCTGCTCTTTGAATAGACCTGAGCCTTTTACAGTAATTTATTTTGGGGTGACATGATTGAATTATGGGTAAAACAAAATCCTAAAATCACCCTCGTATTGAGCTTCAACCACAGTCCCGACCAGAATCAGTGCAAACGAATGTTCCGTATCAAAGACAGAAAATTCTTTTCGTACTCCACAAACACCCAGAGAAAGAACAGAAACAGTTTGGACCTGGTTTTTGAGAGCAGTCCAAGAGGGACGGGGGGGGGACGGACGCCCTCACGAAGCGGACTCTTTAAACAGAGTCCGGTTCATCAGCTCGTCTCGACGACCTGCAGAACCTCACAGCTCTGAATGAACATCTGAGGAGAGGACAAAGACGGGAACGTTAGACTGTTGAACGCAGCACCAGCTGATTAACCGGCCAGAGCGTGGAGTACCTGTGCTCTGCTGCGCCGCCGTGTGGTTCACTCCCTCCTGGACTCGCATCAGCAGGCGTTTGATTTCCTGGTCGTAGTCCGTCCACTCAGAGACGATCCTCACTGCCGCCTGCAGCTTGGGCTCTTTGGTCATCGGGTTGTTACACTGTTAGAAGTGAGTTTTGTTGTTTCTGATTATTTACTGCTTTTATTTTGAAGATCTAGCTGACAAACAGCAGCTCTATTCTGGAACTAGTCGACTTCTCGCTGGCAGAATGACGCCACATGGCTTAATTTTATCCATCACATCGTAAAATTAAGTGGGTTTAATTTCGCCTCTGATGGACTTTATGGTGGATAAAAACTGCTGAGGATGTAAGAAAAGGAGAACAAAGACCTTCAGTTCACATTAATGTTCTCGCTGGTTTTCAACATGATCATTTAGAGCCTGTTTCTACTCATGTTTCCTTAAAGTCTTTTTAAATGAATGATTCACTTTACAGTTTCAACTCCTGTAGAGTTTCTTCCAATAAAAACATTTTTATCACTATTTAATTGTTGCTGTTTGAAATACCATTATCCTTTAGAAACCAGAGTGTTACATGTCTGCCCTCTAGTGGCCGATATGAGAACCCCAATTATTTGTGACTAGGTTGTTGTTGTTGTTACTACATAAACAGAAATTTGGTTACCAGATCTATCGTTTTTGCGCTCTTCTTGGAGCTGTCGTCACACCACGTCTCACACCACAGCCACTCCTGAGGGAGAGACTTTATGGGAACCTGATGGATCATGTTGTTGGGAAGATCCTGAAAAAGAAAACAAGGACAAATCCCCATTAGAGAGCGACAGGAACATGCTGAGCAGTAAATGTCAAAGAAACCAGAATAAAATACATCAAGCTTTAGAATAAATTCATGTTATTCACATAAATATTAAAGTTAGAAATACACGGATCTGATATGAATGTGGTTTTTAGGTGAAATGTAAAGTTATGACAGATCGATGCTGCACGCCGACCTGGTCGAGGTTGGACAGACTGTTAGGGTCCTGGCTGAGTCCCTGGTACTGTCCTCGGAGTCGGTCCCCAGCAGCGATCTTTCTGAACTTTTTCAGGTCGACTACATACAGAGCGCTGCAGATGGACATGTTAATGTGAGTGACAGGTCACTGAAACAGAACAGAACTGCTGCACCGAAGCCGAGACGCACCTGATGTGGTATTTGCGTCCGGCGAGGTGACTCGCCCAGTAGCCGGACTTCCAGAAGCGATAGCCGTCCATCTCCCTGCGGCTTTCGCAGAACGGAGTGTAACCGTACGGCGCGCCCTCCAGGTTGAAATCACGCAGCTCCTTCAGGTCTGTGCGGACGATCTGACGAACAAAAACACGAGTGACTAGAATTATAAAAACTTTATTAATTTGGATTTTCTGAATGTCGACAGAATTTATGCTGCAGAAGATCAAATGAATCACGTGTGCCGACCTGGTCGGCGTCCACAAACAGGATCTTGTCCACGGCAAGAGGGAACAGCACGTCTAGGAAGAGGATTTTGTAGCCCCAGATGATCCTCTGCTTCTCGGTCTGCTGGTGCAGCCAGCGGGGCCACTTGTACTGGACCAGCTCGTACTGGAAACCGTATTCCTTTGCCATGTGGGGAATAAACTCCTGCAAGGTGATGAGCAAGAACACGAGCTGGTGAACGAGCTGAACGCAGAGTGTCGACACACAAGTTACAAAAATCTTAAAATCCTTTTGTGAGTCTTTAAAAAATCCTAATCTCTGTTTCCATTATTAATCTGTGACCTCACTGGTTTTAAATCTGTAGAACTGGTCTTTCATGTTACCTTGAAGGTCGGGGACAGGTAGTTCTTCAGGAACCAGAACTTGACGGGGGTTTTAGTGTTCTTTAAAACTGACAGCATCATAATCCTGAGAGAAAAGAAACATCTAATAAGAACAACAACAAAACTGGGACCAGGATCAATAAAGACTTTGAACAATTAGGAAAAAGAGACGTTAGTTTTGGAGGATTTGAACCGTCACCTGAGGAACCTCTCGTACAGATGCCCCGAGGCCACCGAGAAGATGTTAATCACATCGTCTTTGTCCTGTTTCGGCTCCTCTGCCTTCCCTCCGCCTGTGAAACCTCTAGAAGATCAAACCAGTCCGATCAGGTCACAGTTTAAAACTAAAATATGACAAAAGACAGAGAGATAAAACATCCGTCTCGGTACCTGGTCAGTGATTTCCAGAAGCCGGTGTCATTTTCCTCCGTCCCGTCGCTCAGCAGCTCCTCATTGAACTTGTCTGGTTTCTTCTGGACCTGAACATCACAATGTTTTTAAGAGTTCATATCTGGGACAGAATCAGTTCTGTGACGGAACCGATAACAGACGTTTATACATCAGGGGAAAAACAAAAGCCTGAAATCTACCGAACACATCTGACCTTGACTTTAATGATTCTGCTTTTAAAACTGTTCAGCACGACTATAATGTCATCCGAGTCCGCAGGGGAGTCTGTGCCGTCGTGACTGCGGAAGAGAAAAGGATTATGGGATCATAAAAGCCATCGGCACAGTTTATTAGTTTGGGTATCAGGGAGGAAAAAAACACGACCTGAATCAAACTTTTCATCACCGTGGTCAAACAGAACAAAGTCTAAACCTTCTCACCTGTAAATCTTATAGATTTCATCCGAACGTCCTTTTCTCAGCTTCAGCATCCAGGCGCCGGGGTTGGCTTTGAGCTGAAAGTAGCCCTGTAGAAAACATCGAGTGATAAGAGAACGAGCGCTGGAGAATGACTTTAGTTGGTTCCTTTAAGTTTTAACTGACCAAGTTCGCCATGACGATGGTGTCCACGATGACCGGTTCAGACGCGGTTCCCAGAGTGAACTGGAGGCCGCGTGGCGGCTGACCCGAACCCATGTCAAAACAGTGACCTTCTAATAACAGATGCTCCAACTCGTACTCTGCTGCTACAATGTTCTCCACCTGCAAACACAGACAAGAGACGTGAATCAGACATGATTCTGGAGGAGGATTGTTCCTTCTGATCCAGTTGGAATCCTGGTTACCTCCTGCAGGTAGATGTTATCCAGGTCGTAGCGGGTCAGTACAGACTCCACCATCCAGCTCTCTGGGGTGTTGAGGTTCAGGGTGAAGAGTGGAGACTGAGGCATGTCCAGGAACTTGGCCATGGGTCCAGAACTGAAACTCCCGTCAGCCTGGAAGCCGACCTCCGGTTCCAATACGTATCGGTAAAAACTGGAGGAGCAACACGAGATAATCCACGTTAGAGAAGAGCTGCAAGCAGAAATCAGAGATTATAAAAAAAACTCACCTCTTCAGAGGCATTTCAGACAGTTTGGACTGGCAGTTCATGAAAACCCGTAAGTTCATGTTGACCAGCTGGTTCAGAACCTGCAGAAATGTGAGAGGACAAAAGAGAAAAAAGTCAGAACTAGATCCAGCAGGTCAAACACATCAGCAGGATGGAGACAGACAAACTCAGGGTGTCCAATCAAACCAGAGAGAACAGACGACCCACCATTAAGAGCGGAGCCAGTTTCTGGGCTTCTCTAGTTACCGGATCCACCACAGCAACAACATCAAAGTACACGTCTCCCTCTTTAGGTCGAATCTTCACAGCGCTGCCAACAGAGAGCAGATCAATGATCGAGTGAAGTAAACAAAAAGATTTTCCTGTTCTCTTTAGAGAACACACTGGTTTTACCGATTTATCATCCGTATACGAGGCTTGTAAAAACCTCCCTGGAGAAACTTCAGTCTATAAACAACAAACGGTACCTGTACTTATCATCTGCAAAGCCGTATTCTATCCGGGTCTCTCCTTTGGGCTGAGAGGAGAGCAGAGCGTCCACCTTCATCACGAGGTCGCTGGCCCTGAGCGGAACGCCGTATTAACTCAGCACATGTTGGAAAAGTTCATACATAAAGGTCTTTGAGGAAATCAGACGCGTACCTGTCCTCCTCCATTTTTAAATCCTTGACTTTGCTTTTGATGCGTTCTCCAGATGTTTTCAGGATGATGTTCTCCAAAAGCAGGAAGTCGTCCTGGTTAAACACCTCGTCCTCCTCCAGTGGACCGATGATCTGTGAAAAAAAAAAAAAAGAATTCAGACCAAAATTAAAACTCATTTCTTTATATAACAGACATACTGAACACCTATTTTAATACAGAACAAACTGTGACTCACTCTCCCGTTGCTGATAACCGCCCTCTGTCCTTTCTTCAGTTTCAGCACATCTCGACAGTAGGCAGCGTGGGAGAGCAGGAAGTCAAGTTTAGGACCCTCATAAGCACTTCTGAACAACGACACATCCATCCCCTGAAGGGAAACCAGGAAGAAAAAAAATAAGACCTCTGCTCAGAGTCGTGAGCTAAAACGCTTCAGTGACGATAATCTCACCCCGACAGCAAAATCTCCGATGTCGACGCCCTTCTCCAAGGCTGCTGCAGTCTCTTCCTTCGCCATCTTGGTGATGAAGTTCTTGGCATTAGTGGCAGATTGCGTCTGCATGGCGGCCCAGATCGCTCGGGCCACGCGGCTGTTCTCAACAGACAGATCAGCTGACGGGTTGTTGATCATCCCCAGTCGGACATTGTTGCTGCTTTTCTATTGGGAACCAGGAAAAAGTGAGTGTTTAGGTTCGTAGTTCGGATCCTCTGGACTGATTCTACTGTAACAAAGGGATTTGAAAAGGCACCATGTGTCTGATGGCATCATAAAGGAGGTGGCGTCCCGAGGGCTGGTCGAAATCACCAACGACCCAGAAAGTCACAGGGCGGATGTGTCCTTCATCTGAAACAAACAAAAGGTTAAAGTGAGGAACCGAAGCAGCGGCACAAATTTATCAAACGTCTCGTCGTTACACATGCAGCCCGTCATGCAATCCTACCAATAACAAGAGATAACAAGAAGATCATTTTAATGTTCAGACACAATAATCTCGTGCATAATTAGTGATTCATGTCCTCTGAGTGATGCGACGCAGATGGAGGGAGTGCCGGTGGAAACGCCGCCAGCTTTGTGGTTTATAGAAAACTGAAGAACATAAAAGAGCAAGTGAGGAAAGAGAGAATAACGTGGAGTAGAATAATGGTGATTACCATGCCTGTTGGTGGTGGTCATCCCTGCTGACGGGGAATCAGAAACAAACACAACAAATAAGGAGGACGACAGATCAACAGGGAAATAAACACAGATAAACTCCACAGACGTGTAGTTGAATCTTTTACCCTTTTTAATCATGTAGTTCATGCTGTTGGCCACGGCAGCGCTCTTCTCCCTCGTGTCCAGGGTTGAGAAACGAGCGTAATCGTCTATGAAGTAGTTATCTGTAAAAAATTTGGAGGGAAAAATAAAATAGGAAAATATTTAGACGGATGTACAAGAAGAAGCTGGAGAGCTGAACTGACTGGTGTGAGACAGGTCCAGGTAGGTCCTGCTGGTGGACAGAACTCTGGGGTTGAGCCGAGGAACCACGTTGGGCTGGTTCATGATGAACTCCACCACGTCGTGATCCGTCGCCAGCTCGCCCTGCAAACCACGCGAGCAAAAACTTTTAGTCACAGAGGACGTTCGTCACCATCGTTTGCTAAAAAAAAAAGTCCTCTCCGATAAAAATGACCATTTTTTTTCCTTTAAAAGTTCAAACTAAAGATAAAACTGTGTTATAACATTACAGCAGGTCACGTTTAATAAACCTTTTGAGAGAAACGTTTGGTGCCTGTAAATAGTGGAAAAACATTCAAAAAGGAAATATAACAGATGGTGTGCTCCCAAACAGCGTGCCAAAATAAATAAATACATTCACAAGCACAAACAAAGGGTTTGTTTTTCTAAATCTTAATTTAAAAGTGAAAAATTATTGAAATGAGTAAAAATAGAAATGCTGATAAAATATCTGGACTTCATCCATCTGTAAAATCCAGAGTTAAGAATCATGTTTTATGTGTAAAATTAGAAAATCTTTTTAATTATCAGGTCAGATTAGGAGAAAATGTCTTTCAAGAGAAAAACTTTAAACCTTAACATGAATTCAAAAGATAAATAAAAACAAGTGTGTGTATGTGGTGTAACAGACCAGGTAGACGGCTCTCTGGTAGAAGGAGGTGGTCTCCAGGATCTTCTGCATGGTGACGGTTTCCAGCTCGTCGGGGTCCAGCTGTTCGCGCTGGAAAGGGATGCCGTTGTACATGACAACAGGCAGCGATCCAACTCCTGTTTGCTCATAATACGCTCGACCCTCCTGAAACAGGAAGTGGAGGAAAACAGACTTCTGATTAATGGAGCAGATAAATGTCAGAGTTTCCCTGTGAAGATGTTTCTAGCAACACGTTTTCATACAGCTGTAGTTTTAAAATGATGAGTGATGAAGACAAACAACTAAATTCAGCACTAAAGATACTTACAGGTGACTACCATCTAATCACTGCATATATAATAACAAAACGTGTCATTAATTAAAGGTAAAATTAAGGAGATAAGCTACATCAGCTGGTTTACCTTCCTGTTGGTGTCGTAGCTCGAGTCGGCTCCAATAACACTGCTGATCTCCACGTAGGGAAATCTCTTCTCCAGCACTTTAACGACATCCCCGACGCTCAGCTGTCCGCCGACTGCCACACGGTTAAACATCTGGTGAGGGGAAGTGGAACATCAGCATCGGCGAGGGTTTTAGGACGATTCGTTTCATCCGGTTGTGTTTTCTTGGATACTCACAGAGACGACGGCTTCAAACGCACTGTGGCTGTCCACTTCGTCTCTGATGTAGTTGTACGCTCGGACGACTGCCACGCCCGCGTCCTGCATGCCGTCTATGCTGTCCTCATCGGAGACCACGAACAGCAGCCCGATCCTGGACCACAACAGTCCAAACACAGAGTTAGTGTTCTTAAAGGTTTAAACGTACATCCTAAAATGTACTTCAAACTAACTTCCTCTAAAGGCTTTTATTTTGGCATTTCTTTTTGTTATAGCTTTTGTTTTGGTTCACTTATTGTGAAAGGTGTGTGCCCACATGTATGTAATTTGATTACATACATCAAGATGGTTCTACAATGAGGTTCCACCAGCATTCAGCAAGACACCGATACCAACCTGAGAGGAATGTTGTTATCATAAAACATCTCGGCCACGCTGAGCAGCTCAGCTGAGTTTGGCTGCGTCGGATCGAACATGATCACCTGCAAACGAGCGCATGCTGATTATTTCCTGCACGCTGATTTGAATGTACATGGATTCACCTGGAGCCGATTAATCAGCTGTGGTTTTACCAGATTATGAAAGTTCTTCCGGATCTGCCTGATGACTCCAGGGAAAGTTGGCCTGAGCAGCTCCTGGACGTTATAAGGCCACGAGCTGTAGCGGTGGTCGGTCTCCAAGTTGTTAA
>SSNP01000026.1:3052045-3077513 GCA_006937955.1 Pachypanchax playfairii
AAAAAAAAAAAAAAAAAAAAAAAAAAAAAAAAAGGGCGGAGTCTAACCAGAGAATGAATTCTTCAGACATGTGTTTGTATTTGTTGCACAGATCATCAGCGGGACATGTATGTGAGTTCTTACGCAGATGGCGGGATGTCGGATGTCGACGGCGTAGTCGGAATCAGAGGGCTGGACGTTGAGCTTCAGGATGTCGTGAATGTAGGGCGTCTCGATGAGCAGCGACTGGAGTCCCTCCATCACCCTCGCCTCGCTGCGCAGCATGTCCAACACGCTACACGCAACATCAAGACACAGGTGAGTGTGTGTCCTTTACACACGGTTACTCAATCGTCCTGCTCTTCACTGAAACATTTATATTAGATTATAATCTCACTGATGATAAACTCGGCGTGTACCTGAAGATGTCTTGTGTCTCCAGATCTATAAGCAGCCCGTTGATGAACAGGGCCGAGTCCCCCGGCTGCAACCCCAACGTTCCTTTGAAAAACTACACAGAGAAATATGTCAGAAAGACTAAATATCCTCTTTACATCAAACACTAAAACCTCTGATACATTATCAGCTGAACAAATCACCACACGCTGCAGCGAGTCACATCAAAACCTCCCTTTGTGCAGTCAATTTGCTGTAAAACCAGAGGCGATGCAGAGCAGCAGCGACGCAGGTTGACAGCTCCAAACGAGCAGAGACAGCTTCGTTCAAAGTCAGTCTGTTTAGAGCAATCAGACCCCACGCAAGACAAATCTAATTATTAGAAGAAAACCAGGGTGTGTGGCTGTGAGTGTTTCTGAAGTAGGGCTCCAAGTCATTCTGCTGCAGTCAAATCTCATTACAGAAAGACAAAGACATCAGATTAATCAAACTCCAGACACTGCAATTACAACAAGACATGATTAACACAAATATTGTTCATCCCACTTAAACTCTGTGCATGTGAGGGAGAGGAGCGAGTGCTGCTGTCCAAGTCGCTTCAATCAATAATCATTTCTTGCCGCAGGAGTCGGTGCGCCCGCTGAATGAATCACCGATTCAGTAATTAGGACGTCTGTCTGCACACCCCCGCCGCCACCAACCCAAACTCCTGTCCTCTGCACGCCGAGATAATGCGCGAACAGCACCAGGAGTCAGGAGGCGTGAGGAGGCGGGAGGACTGAAAGCACTTGGACAAGAAAAAGGGGGTGATTACCTACGCTGTTATTAGCGCGGCAAAGCCAGGCGAGCTATCACAAACCCAATGCTTTTGAAGTCGGACGCTGTTTACAATTTATCACACAATAAAGGCTGACGAGAACAAACAATAACGGGACAAGCGGTTCTCATTTAGAGGTATTTCCCTGCAGACTGACGCCGGGAGGCCGAGGAGCTGCGGCTGCATGTAATAATGTCCTCTGCTTCTCTTTATTGGATCAGAGTGGTAAACTGAATTATTCCTGACCACCAGACGATCCAGTCAGCAGGAAGGTAAAAGTACCAGTCAGAAACTGGATTTAAATGAGCAGGTTTCCTTCATTAACTTGAAGAACAGGAACGTTTTTAAACAGCTGAAGAGGTTAAACCCAGATGGATTCAATATAGAATAAATATATGAAGAATAAATTTTACCTGTTGGTTCTCGCCGATCTCTTTGCGGATCTCGGAACTGACAGCTGTTTTTGTGATCGACCTGCGAGGAGGAAAAACGATCAGACAGAAGTCTGAAACCAGGAAGCGTCAACATTTACACTCCAACTTCTTACTGTGTTCTGGTTTTTCTACCCTACTGAGGACCAGTTTTGAGATATTTACTATCCTTCTGGGGACTGAGAGTTCTTGTGGGGACCAAAACCTGGGCCCCATACGGGGGACCCCCCTTTTTAGGGTTAGGGGTTAGGTTTATAGGTATGGTGTGAATAGAGTTTTAGTTAGTCTTAGGGTTAGTTATAGATCAGTAATGGTTAAGGTTAGTAAAAGGGTTTGGGTTAGGTATAAATCTAGTTACTAAAATCAATGGAAGTCAATGGACGGTCCCCATAAGGATAACAAAACACACTTGTGTGTGTGTGTGTTCTTCTACCTGGCTTTGGTGGGGAAGTTCTGACTGAGGTCTTTCATGACTCCGAGAGCATCAACAGTGGGAGCAGCCAGGATCCGAGCTGCTGTCTGGAAACTCAGATCTATTAAAACAAAAAGTAGAGCCGATGAGCGAAGTGAAGAAGAACACAAGAGGATACAGTGTCAAACAAGCAGATTGTTTTAAAAAAATGAAATAAAGAAGTTTGTTTTCATCTGGAATCCCCAAAGACAAATTATACAGAATGCAATTATTTCTTATCATATAAAAACCATTCCGAGCTTTCTGTAATTACGTCCCTAGTGTTTTTTTTTTCCCACTTTTGGAGACACTTTTATAATCTGAACTAACCTTTTCTGAGAGTGTTGTGACAAACATTCAATATATTCTGCAAAAAACGTCACAGAAACGCAAATAAGCTTTTAAAAAATGACTTAAATATGTTTGTGTTCATGTTTTAATCCCAACTGCAGAAACATTACAGGATTTAAGATGTCTTTTTAAAAAAGATTGTAGTAATAAAATGCATCAGTATGAACAGTTCTGCATGTAGGAAAGTTCTGGATCTGCAGCAGGAGTTTCAGAAAAAGGAGCGAATGTGGAGAGGATTATTTCAATGCAGTGAGCATCTCTGTAATGGTGTTGTAGCCTGTGATTATTAGCCCCTGGAGGTCTTCCGCTCTTTGTAAACAGGCTGAGCTAATGAGCCCCAGTGGGCTGGAAGATAAAGACGGGCGCCTGCGTGTCAGTCTGACAGCTGAGCTCAGCCCCCTCAACCCCTCACATCTTTTATTCGCCACAATCAAAGCAGCGCCGCGCTCACATCCTGATCACGCCTGATGATGGAAGAATGTCGATGCACGGATGCTTTTAGAAAACTTTAACAGTTTCAGTATGTGTGCGGTAAAACTAAAATACCTGCAGCGACGTTTGGATACGTAAATAATAAAAACCCTGATCAATAACGTTGTAATGATGCAGCAGACGGTGATCTCATGTCTTAAAGGCACCACGCCCCCAAAAAACCACAATCTGCTCAAACGTTCAGCGTGAGTCATTGCAACAAACACTGTTAATTATATTTCTGTGTTTTTTCATAATAAAAGCATCAGGGAAATAAATCAAATTAATGAAACATCTGTTTCATGTCAAAATGCAAATCCTCTTATTGGAATTTGTTTATTCTCAGAGGTTGTAACACGTTGTAACTGGCTGTTCTCAAACCAGCAAAGAAGAAGAATTATCAGAGTAAACAGACGAGTGACATCATCAAGGAGCCACACAGACTCTGCATCTGATCTGAACTGACAGTCACACGTGCACTTTATTTATCTAAAACAACAGCAACGTTCTCACACAAAACAAACCCAAGACTAACCTGGAATCTGCAAAAAGAAAAATGAAAATGAATAAAATTGGGCTTTGCTGTGTGGGAACCATATTTTCCCATCAGTAAATACTGAGAACTAAAAAAAAATGGGACAGAAGTTACAATTTGATTCTGGCTGAACTTATTTACAGTTTCTGAATAGGATGGAAATATACAAACTCTCCAACTGGCTTCACTCAGATTAAGAACACTGATGGACAGATGGTTCATCTAATCACATTCCAACTATGTTTAAAGGCTTCCAACCACTTAAATAAAAAAACAACTTCCCCAGACTGTTAAAAAAAAACTACTGCATCAAGATAATTTCCTGATCAAGCAGTAAATAAATAAATAAATCCCAACAATCACGTGATCCAGTTAATATAAAACACGAGTTGGAATATAAAGGTTATTATTCTGATTTAATTATGTCTGATTGGTGTATTAAATTAATACTTTGTGAGTCTTTAGTGAAACATTTACAGGCCTGGAACTCAATCCGAGTCCTGATGATGTCATTAGAAGGTGACAGTAATAATACCTGCAGGTGTTTAACAGTATGCATACGCTGCTTTCACTGTTTTACTCTACAAATTCCACTAACAAATGATTCAATGCCTGTTTGGCTTGTTCAGACAAAATCGAGCCATTCGGCAGAAGAAAAGCAGAAAATCTGCTGATGGCCAAAACAAGAAGACGTGATCTGGAGGGGCGCCCACCTTGCATTTGCCAGACTTTTAGTGGCGCCATTTCATTGGTGCTTTCTACAAGATGTTTCCTCAGCTCCTTTAACTGCTCCTTCAGCTCCGGATAGAGAGTCCTGTTGAGAAACAGTGAAAGAAATGCAGCTGCTAAAAGGCTTAACAGCTAATTAAAAGAGAGCGTCTGACTTCACAGATTGATTTAGTTATTTTCTGGTTAGTGGAGCAGAGACGTGGTCAGCGCTTGGAGGGAATTAACTGTAGAAAATAACCAAAGAAAAAACAAAACAAAACAAAAAAAGATACTTGGCTGCACAGAGTGAAGCTGGTGAAGATCCTGGAACAAAACCAAGCTTTGAATTTTTTTATCGCTGTCTAACATGGAAACACTCACTTGAGTTTGCCAAAAAGGAATCCTTGGACCTCGTCCACCGGATCGTTCTCGCCAATCACTGTGGCGTTCACCTCCTCCCCTGAAAACCACAATCAGTTAACTTGATATTCATGTCAGGTAGTTCTGTTGGATTGCAGCCAGGTGTTCACCTTGGACTTGAGTGTCATCCTTTGCCTTGTACTCCTGACTTTTGATGGCCAGCTCGACGCCGTACCCCGATAGATACACTTTCTTTCCATTTGAGTTCTGGAGGGAAAGAAAACAAGACGATGTCTTTATCTTTACAGAAAACACATCTGTTCCATCAACTGCCTTGTAGTTCTTTTACTTGTTTTAAATGAATCTCATCTGCTTCGCTGCAGGTAATTAACTGTCCTACAATTAGCTCGAAAGCATCGAAGGGAAGAGTAGAAGCTCGGTATCGAGACTTCCTGCTTATCAGACAGGTGGTGAGAGCAGTTTAATCATAAGGGATCAGCTGTATTTGCATGTAAGAGAAGAAGGAATCCAAACACTTTCACCCCGGATTGGGAAGTCAACTACAAACTGCAGACAAAGATAACAGAACGAGCGCTCTCAGATCCTTGATTTGCCATATGTTCCTCAACACAGACATCTGCCGTGGTCTTCTGTGGCAGTAAAAAGCAAAAGAACCACGTGTGTTAAGAATTGTTTTATTGACCAAAGTACTTAAATAAAAAAGAAGTTTTCACTCTTTCCTTTTAGGTAGGAAATATAATAAAATAATTTTACTCAGAACTTATCAGCAAAGATCTATTAACATAACTTTATTATGTTCGTCTGCAGTTTAAACCCGTAAATCCTCCAGAATGTTTGACATTTCCATGCAGCAGCTGATGCGACATGCTGAGCGAGTGACTCTGAATCCTAAACAACGACCTGATTTCTGATTCCTTCTACTGCTCAGAAAAAAAGATGGTTAAATTCTCATGTGGCGTTTGAGACAGGAAATACAGTCAGCGGTAACTTTGGATACTAAAAGTGAAGCTGCACTTTTAAACAGTTTTTAAGAGGAACAGAAAGCAGCGTTTGTGTTTACATCCTGTGCAGAGCAGCAGGATGTGGTAGATAATCTGCTGCAGCTCAAACAGGCTAAACGCAACGGTTTCTCCTCTGAGTTAAGAAAAGTGAGATGTTTGTTAGCAACATGAGAAACACCTACAGGCAGGTAGTGACGAAGCACATAGGTTATTGATCCTTCTTCGACTTTAGATGTTAAGACTCTGTGAAACTTCTGAAAGCCAGGCTTCCCGAGCTCGGCATAGAGAATGACGACGGGAGCATCCGGATCGGATCCTGGATACCTATGATCACCTTTGAAAAGATACGGCTTCGGTCTGGAAGACAGAAACATCTTGGATGAATTTCCTGACTTCGTGTGTTTGTGTTTTACTCATATTTTCTTTACCTTTCAGCTGCAGTTTTCAATAATGTTTCCAAACTTTCGATATTGCACGTCTTCTCCCCGTGGACGCTGATAAAAGCTGAGCAGCCAGAAGGAGGCGGCTCTGTGGAAGCGATCTAAAAACACAGACAGCATCTTGCTCACATGCATGAAGAGATTTAAAAAAGGAAACTGCAGATGCTGCTCTGGTTACCTGTTGGAAGGAGTGTACTGTGGCAGAGTAGGCTCTCAGTGAGAGGGAGAACTTTAGCATGTTTAGCTGGACGGAGCTGACCAAGGCACTGGCTTTCTTCACAATCAGCTCATAGTATGCTTGATCCGTGTCTGTGTGAGAGAAATGGAAAATAAAATGAAAATGTGGATGGTCTGAAATGATTCTCACATCAACATTTTAACCAGCACTTGAGTGAAAACTACAACTTTTATTATAACTTATACACAGTACTGTAAATTTTTTCTCTTTTCTATTCTAATATCTGTCTGCAGCTCCATTATGTCTCATTATTTCACGCCCACATTTTTGGCCAAAACACTGACATCAAACTCATTATAAATGCAGCTTTTCCCAGACTAACAGTGAAATCTGCTCCTAAGGAGTCGGTTTGAAATTACCATCATGTTCTCCTTCTATGTTTTGATTGGCTTCTACAAAGTCCCAGAACTTCTCCTGGCTCTCCTCAGCAAGGAACTCACTGAGAAAAAACAACAACAACAACATAAAAGTGAGTTTCATCAGTTTAAACTATACTTGTTGATTTTATATTAGCTGAAGTTTCAAAAAACAGAATGAGAAATTGAATAAATTCCAGCTCAGTGTCACACCTGGCCTCCAGCAGCAGAGGAGTATCGGCCCACTTTGTTGTAAGAGTAGTGGTGATGACCTTTGAATCCGCGCCCGCAGAAACAGAAGACAGCTGCGAGAGCAGCAGGACGGACAGAATCCACATCCTCACGCCCACACCTGAGGAGGGAGACATTTATATATGGTCTAATGGTAAATAAGATAAATAATCAGAACCTAGTAAGGTGTTGGAACCTGTGCATCTGACAAAATCCTTAATCTTTAGACAACCAATTCAAGCCTAGTCGTTATTTTTCTCAGATTCCTTAATAAAATTAGTATTTGTTGGCCACATCATCTTAAGCTGCTTTTTGTCCCTCTACAAGCAGATAACAGAGCTTTTCCAGCTTTCCAGGGACTTACACATGGTTCATGTACAACAGGGAAGAAGCTGCGAAGGGCCCAGCAGTTACTTTCATTTATAGTGGAAAATAAATCTGAAACGATGATGCTCGAATGTGAATGAAAACCTGGCAGAAATAGGATTAAGTCTAATTCGTCCTAACATACTATGTTCGGCACCTGCAATGTGTTTTTTTCCCCACGAATAAACAAAAAGCGCCCTGAACTCTGTCCAATAAAACACCTGAGCGTGGCTTCTCCGTCCAATCAGCTGACAGATCTGATCCTTCACGGATGTCTCATTCCTGCTACCAGCTTAATAAAACTATTCATCGAGGTTATTGTAGTCGAAACCGTTTAATCTGCATTTATAGCCATATTCCATGCAGAAATCTCAGACTGAATTTACCTGTCATTAGTTAAAACAGGAGGCGAACGCTAACTCCTCCTACACAGCAGGAAAATGACCTTTTATCGCCTATTTTGTTTACTTGAAGACACATTTTGACACGTTCTCTGTGAAAAAATAACAATTTCTTTTAAACCCAAAAGTCTAAAGATTCACAGCTATAACGGTTAAGGATTTATTGATTTAATCTCACCGAAGCCGGTTCTGTAGCTTCCTGTATCCATAGTTCGCTGAGAGCGGGTGGGTCCTGACATCCGGATTGGGTGACTACAATACTGCCTGTTCAAAATTAATGTTAAACTACCGCGTTGAGGTGGGACTAAATGCTTAAGCTTTGTAAAGCTAAATATTAAGTAGATATAAACATATATTGACAAAGGCTGTTATCTTGTTAATGATAAAATACAAAAATTTTGAACTAATGTGTTATTTGTTGTCAACTATTTTTAATTCTAAATTTAATTCTCATGTCTCGTCTTCATATCACAAATAATGATATTATTTCAGTGATGATTTGTGAATTACTAAGTATTTTGTTCCTTTAAAATCGCATTAATATTTATTTTAGATAAAAAGTGAAAACAAAAGAATATGCTATTTTGGATTTAAATTAATACAATACTGACACTGGTGTGTAAAAAAAAAAAAAAAAGACAATTAAATAAATACAAATGGAAAGATGATGCCATACTTACTTCCTTATGATTGTGCTTTAATTAGCCTGGAGCAGTTTATCCAAAAACAGCTTTTAGACTTAAACTTGAATTTTTTGCCCATACTTTTTAGGTACAATCATGGCTGGAGATGAAGTCTGAATCATCTTCATCCTGGGACTTTAATAACTTGACCAGCCTGTTTGAATTTGTATCTGGATGGATTCTTATTTTCTCAGGGCACCAAACACACAGATGAACTTCTCACATATGAACATAGAGTTTTGTGCAATTTGATGAGATATTAAAAAGCTAATCTTGACTACTCCATTTCTGCTCTTCTCTCGAGCCCAAATGGTCTGGGAGTTTCGGTAACGTGAGGCTGATTTTTCAGTCTGTGTTCAGACCTTGAGAATTTTTGGTGTCAGTAATAAACATCATTATTGAAGAGTTTGTCTTCTCTTCTTTCCAAAACCTTTTCAAATTGTGACCAAAAGTACAAACTTCCTATATAACATGTACGTAGATGTATAAAATAGTTATCAACACACGATATTTATCACAATGAAATGTGTCACTACAATAAAAGAAACAAGTGAATAGAGTGTGATGTATTTGAAACTGTGCTTGTTTATGAAACACCTCATGCAAGTAAATGTTTGCAGCGTGCACAGCGTGATAGACCTGGGAAATAAATCTTTTATTTTACTTCTTTTTTCGAAACTTACCTGGAAACAGTAAAGACAATGACATCTCTCTCATTTTGTTCAGGACACCGGGGATCATTTTGATAAGCTTAACTTTAATTTTGTGTGATATCTCCTGAATAGACTGTCCCTCTGGGGTAGATTGGTGCAAAGTGACAGACTCCCTGTCTACCTGTTGTGTGGTCTTGATATAAAGAAGATGAAAGGTACAGAGACAGTGTCCCAGGGTGCAAAGACATGGCTCTTGCTTTCTCATTTACTCGCTCTGCAGCCTAAATTAAATTGGACAGCTGAATCTCCAGAGGGAGCAGTTCGAAGGTTTGATTTAACATTATATAAAAAGCAGCGACATTAATTATCCTGCTGGATTCTGACCTTCACTTTGACATGGACTCCGCACATATACAGATGCCTCCACACACATAATCTAATACCAAAATGTCCCTATGATGACAGGCCAATTCATATGAGGGGCCAACAGGAACATTTTTCCAAATTAACGTACACACATGAAATAAAAATTTCACTCACACCACAGTGAAAATCTTGCACACACACAAGTGAAACTACACTGTAGTGTGTTTCTATGTTTACCTGTGTTTGTGAAAGCTCACACGTGTGTGTGAAAGGTTCTTAAAATCAGAGATTTTTTAAATCCATGTGAGCTAATTCTGAATATCCTCCCTGATGGACCTTTAGAACAACGTTTTAACTGCACAGTCTCCTCAAGTATGACTAAACCAAGCCTGAAACAGCTTCACACTCTCTGCCCTCAGAGCCTGCTCATCTGTCAAGAAGGTGACATCTTCAGATGAATTATGGGAGATGGTTGTCATCTTCTCTGGGGTCACATAGAGAATGGCGAACCTGGTGCTGCGGGCTCCCTCTGCTCCCACCATCACGCGTCAGCCGTTTTAGAGGTTGAAAGCCTCGACGGGGGACCAAGACGACCTCAATTAAACCTCCATTAATATTAATACATTTTGTCATTTCACGTGAGCTGCTGCTAATTAAATGTGTCCCTGACTGTATAATGGGGGTCAGCTGGGGTCTCAAACATGAAGCTAATTCACCACGTTACAGTAACAAATCTGTAGTCCTACTTAAGAGGACGGATCATTTAAGTTGTTGTTAACACTCACAAATAAACAAACTTTTTAATTAGGATGATTTAAAATGTTTTATTTTTGTAGTTTATTGCACGGGTGTGTCACTCTGAATGATTCTATTTGGTTCTGAACTATTGGCCGTGATGCTGATGCATTTTATTTCACATTAACATTTATCACTGATGGTAATAAGTTTGCACCAGATTGCTGTTTTGTAAGCTGTTGACCCAAAGCTTCACCTCCTCATGTACATGCACACTCATCATAATAAGAATAAAAATGCTACATTTTCGATTGTTTGGATTGGGCTGCTGTGGTTCTGCAGAGAGCAGCCTGGGAGGTTGAATTCTTACCTTCTGTAATGTTATAAGAGATGATTTGCTGTTGACCTGGGAGATTAGCCAGACTCAGAGTGGAAGGTCAGATAACAACCCCAGATGTCCAATTCAATCATTTTTAATACATTGCACTGGACCGCTCTCTCTCTTGTTGCCCTCTGCATTTACCAGATGACGACACCCGTCATTAAACCTCTGCAAACTGTTTATGCAGAGAAATGTATCCACATTGCGTTTTATTATGATAAAAGTCTAAACCCTGACATCTGCTTGAATGGACTCAACCAGAATAAAAAGGCTAAACTCCACTGTGTCCAGTGCCAACAAGGCAATCCTCCAGAATTGTAATAGCTGCTCTGATGCGTAGAAGTACTCAGTCCAACCTTATCTGCAGGATTCCACATTGAAAATAGGCAGTAATAACACCAGGGCTCCTTTGTTTGCATGAAACGAGCCCAGGAACAGCGATGAAGGGTAGACCCTCTGATGCTGGACTGCAGCCAGACCCTGCATAGTCACACTTAGCTGGATCCCCCCACCCGCAGGATCGAGTTAACAGTCTCTGAAACACTCAGATCCACATGTGCAGCCCTCTGCAGTAGCCGAGCTGTTTTTGTTTGTTCAATCCTGCTGCACTTGAAATGACAGCAACGTGAAGCTACAGGAGGATTAAAGACTGTATTTGGTCTAATATGTCATTTCTCAGACTGCTCTCATACTTCACTCATTTTTCTTTTCATTCTGTTTTTAAGTCTGAGACATAAGAACATTCAATCTTTCCTCTGATCCCATATAGAAACCCTCTCAGATCTCTAATCATCTTACACTCCTGCTCCTCTTTGTGCCATCTGCCCGCTTTCACCTCCCTTCAACCGATTCCTTCAGGCTGTCAGTGTCCAGGCATATTATTTTTACCATTCTGCCTCAAAGGGTCATAGTTGAAGTTAGATAGATGGGGTGAAGGCCTGTGCTCTGCTCCTCTGCATCCAAGGACAGGGAATTATATATATGCCAGCTTGTTGTTGTCAATCTCTCACCTGCCACTGCAGAGGAAGGAGAATATTTGTGTGCATATGAGTGTAATCAGCAGTCTGAGGGTGTCTGCCGATTGAATTAGGCTGTAGATCACTGCTGACAGGTCTGAGACTGTCATTAGAAAGGGTACGGGCTGATTTCTGGGGTCATGGTCCTGCGGTTTGTGTGGGCGGCTGGTAGAAATGTCCTCGAGTTACAGATTGGTCCACGAATCGAAGCGTAGAAACCTGAGGAGTGAAACTTCTGCACAAGTTGTCACAACAATCAGTGAGTCCAATGAATAGTTGTCTCTTATTCTAAATGCAGCACTTTAGCTGTAATTAAAATCTCAAATTACTCATATTATTCACAACAGAGTCAGGTTTGTAAAAATGAAATATTTTAATTGGTGGCTTGATGATTTGTTTTTGCAACTGTAGGAAACAAACCCAGAAAGATGCATACATAAAGAGGCAGAGACAGACTGCACACGGATAAAAAAAACAAAACTAAAACAAATCCCTTTCACACTCTTTAACTTGTCCTCAAAGTTGGATGATGCCAGCGATACCTGCATTTATTCATTTGTCACAAAGCAAATGATGTTAATACATAAAACAATATGTCTGAATCTGTCTTTACAGCATCAGTTTCTGGAATGATGTCAGTAAAAGCTTTTCCTTTCAAACGCAAGAAGAGTATTTTATTTCAAGTCTGATTATCATTTCAAACTGGAAAACAAACAAATCTGCAGAGATTGAGCTCTAAAACCTCCAAAGCTGAGCCACATATTGATCTGGAGCCCAATACTAGTCAGAAAAATGAGTTTTGTGCACAATGCCCGGAACCTGAAGGCTTTTCAGGTATGTTTAAACAATACAGTGATGGAGGAGCTAAAGGGGCGGAGCTCTCTGTCCCTATTGCATTACTCTGAACACTCCACATGAAGAAGGACATGGACCTTGAATGAGTCCTAATCCCCTTTTATCACCCCCCTTGATCGTCTCTCCTTCCCATCATGCATCGTTCCTGATCTGAAAGCAGCTGATCACACAGCGATGGGAAAACGCCGGCGAACTGTCCAGTTGTTTAGACTTTTTAAAGAAATCTGTTACAACAGGTTGCATCACATTACTGAGTGGAAAGGAAGTCGACTGTCCTTGTGTTGAATTCGGTCTACATTCAGTTGAAATCACGCCGAGTCACATCTTCTACCTTTTTACATTCTCCACTGGTTTCCTCCTTGTCTTGCGTTATAGAAACGTCTGTGAGGCTTTAATGGATCCAAAATCAAACAAAAAATTATATCAACAGCTGATAAAAACAGGATCCTGATTGTATTTATTTGTCGATGATCAAACGCAGTCTGCTTTTATCTTATTTTCCAAATGCAGATTCTTGAACAGAGGTGTTAATGCGATCCCTTTAAACATCGATTATCTGCCAGAAAGTAATTTGCATTCTATGTTTTGTTAAATAAGTCCATCTGTAATTGGGTCGTGTTGCACTCTGACAAACAATCATTGACTTAACTCGGACAAATGCCAGCAGATTTATTTTAGACGCTGCGGTTATTGGTCCATCTGTGACCTCATCACACCAAACCTTCGTTTTCTATTTCTGTTTCTTTGCAGGAAGTGTTTTTAAACATTGCCCTGAGATACTGTATTTTGCAATATCTCAAACCTCTGCTTCCTGTAGAAAAATAATACAAACATGTGTCTCTGGGGCAGGACCGGTTGGACAGATCTGCAGACAGCTGGCAGACTCTAGTTTAGGTAAACATCTATCTGACCAGGTAAACAAGAAGTATCCTTAAAGATATGACCAGTATCAGGATAAGACTTAAAAAAGAACGTTAAAATTTCCCATTTAGGTTTGAACATTAAATGCAACATAAAGAAATAAGATAGAGACATTTTGGGATCATGAATGGGAGAGAAAAGGCCGCTTAAAAAATAGAATTTTAGGTGAGTGGAGTAATGCAGATGTCATCACATGATGGGAAGGAGAGAACAAAAGGGGAAAGGGGTTGGGGGGGGGGGATTTTTGGCTTGCATCACTGTGGGTCATGCTGTTTTTGTGCCACCTTCCATCACAAAAAAAACAAAAAAATCGCAAGATAATTGGTCATGAAACGAGTCATTCACAGAACTCAGACATCCTCCGTCAGACATTCACACTATTTACAGAGACACACACCAGTCAGGCAAACTGTACATACTATTTACACACACACACACACTCATGAGTAGTCAAGGAAGTTACTGTAGTATGATGTAGACAATAATTACTCTGACTATGATCCCAGTTACATAGAGGCACTGCTACCTCGCCCTGTCCATCCTTCAGGGTGAAACCAGGGGAAACACAGCTCACACTAATGTACTGCAGGTCAGCAGAGCTGCGTTTGCCCTTTCAGAAGGAGGGACCGAGGCCCGTGTGAGACTGCAGCTTTTACAATGCAGTCCAAAAAAAAAAAAAAAAAGCTTAAAATGCCACCCACTACATTAAGAACTCACGTCACCATGGTGACCGGTAGTTCCACAGCTCCCATTTCAAGCATTTGTCTGAGTTAAGGTTTCCAAAAGCGCCCGCCGCTCACGCTGCACAGTTCCTGGCAACCACCTACAGCAGACACCCCCTCACACCCCCCCCCGCTGCTGGTTTCTTCACACCTATGTGAAATCTGTAATTGGCTGTCACTCTCTGCAGGACTGTGACCCAAAAGAAGGAGAAATAATGATATTTTTAAGCGACAGGAGCTTTGGGAACCTTAATCAGATGAAAAAAAACAAAACAGTTAATTCAACCACCAGAAAAGAAGCGAGGCTTCAGTAATGGCTATGGTCCATTGTTCATCCAACCAATTCTTTAGCTTTTGATTTATAAAACAATTAAGAAATAAAGGAATCACTTTTCTTTAGGCAGCAACGTTGGTCTCAGTGTTATTACAATTCTGCTTTTAAATAAAGCATAAAGACAAAAAAAAATCAAACATCTGAATAAAATCATTTAAAAAAATAAGAATGAAACTAAAATAAAATAAAAGTTTGTTTATGGGTGAAATGGCTGATTTATGCGAGCACAAAGCTTTTAATACACAACTGTGTCCGACTTCTTGTTGTTTTCCTTTTCCTGACTGTGCCTGATGTATCACCCCCCCCGCCCCCCCTTTTGTTCAGCACAGTCTTCAGCGAGCTTTCCCAGTCTGTTTGAAAATTGGAGCATCCAGAAGGCAAACTGGCCGTTTTATTGGAGAATTCACAGACTTGAGTTCATCCTCTCACGCTCCACGTCAGGCCACGGAGAAACATGAGGAATACGAGAGGAGAAGCGGGGACGGGGGTGTCGGCTGAGAGAATTGGTTGTCAGCAACTTTTAAAAAAATGATCTCCCCCCCCCGTTCAGGAAGTTATAATGATGATGGGAGAAAGAAACATGGAGGGGGTGTGGGGGGGGGGGTCAAGCAGGCGCCAATAACAACTGGGCAAAGCTCAATAATGAGAGCTGATGCAATCTACCAGACTCTGGTTTCTATAGCAACCCACTTAGATTCCTGCTGCCCAGATCTCTGGTAGTCTGTTCAGGTCTTTGAAGCGGGAGCCCAATTCTGTGGATGCAAGTGTGTATAAGTATGAATTTCACATTACATATGCACGTCTGTTGTTCGCTCTCATTCTGTTGCTACCAGCGGTTGATGATCTGGTTCATGTAGTCCTCAGTGGGGAGCCTGCTGCCTGCCTCCTCCGTTCTGCCTCCCTCCTCGCCGTCCTCCCGCTCCCCCCTCTCCCCGTCTCTGTCCTCCTGCAGGGATTCCAAGCTCTGCCGGCCGCGGGAGGGCCACAGGCTGACGCCCAGGCCGAGGCCTTGGTGATTCTGGAGCATATGGTTCTTGATGCGCTGCTGCCGTCTCTCCTGCTGCCTGGTGTACTGGTAACGCTGCTGGAACAGGTCCTTAGCATAATCATACAACTCCATGTCCAGCTCGTTCAGCTCCTCTATACGCTGCACCTGTAGGGAGAAGGGGGGGGGGGGGGAACAAATGTTTACATTTACTGAAATTGAATCATTGAAAGAAAGAACTTGAGGAGAGGAAGAAAACAAAAGGGAACAAAAGAAAACAAAACGTATTGGTTTTTAACACTTGGATATATAGAGCCAAGAAAAATCCAATAAGGAAAACAAATTGGACTGGACCAGTGATAAATTTTCAAGTTCCTACCCCGAGGAAGAGAATAAAATAAACAAATACGAGTCAATTTTAGATTTTCTACCAACTGCCTACACAAAAAAAATCCCTTGGAGGTACGGGATGTGATTTCGAAGGAGCATCTCAGCTTCCAGTTACCTTTAAATAGTTACTGGCTACAGCGCAGGCTGGATAAAGAGGTTTGTTTTGTTAATTAGCATTTTCTGGCTATTATTTCATGTAGCAGGGTTTAAAGGGTTAATGAAGACTTAGTATCAACACGAGTCTGGCTCTCCGTCAGGACGGACCCAAAAGTATAAACTGTTGGTGGTGCTGAGACATCAAACTGTTTTCAAGGGTTCTACAGAGAAAAACGTGTCTTGGCAGCATCGAAACAACAGAAATGTGTCTCGCGTTAGCTCGTGTAATGCAGCTGGCTTTACTGGAATGTCTCATCAGCTGTGTGTGGATCCAATATGGAGGTGGGAAATGTGTTTAATTAAGAAAATCCCTTTGAAATCTGGCGACTGCCTGCCAGATGTCATTTGTGAGCAATGTGCACGACAGAAGGAAACTGAACGTTGTGTCAGTGTTTAGGAAATTAGAGATTTTGATCAGCAGCAGCAGGGACACCAGAACAAAGCTGAGGCTTCATTTCTCAACAAAATGCCGTCAAACTGTTGTGAAATAACAAGAAAACTAAAAGTCACGAGAAGTTGGAGTGAAAGTTGAGTGGCTTGTCAGAAGGACTCACACAGCGGTCTCAGAAATTAGATATAAATGTTAATTTAAAAGCATTTATTTAGAAAAAGCCCATAAAAACTGGTCCACCTTTCCAGAGTCTGGCTGCTGTGCATATTTGATTTTCTCTCCGAGCTGCAGGGTTTGATGTTTAAATCACCAGTCGGTGTGTACTGGAGGAATTTTTATCTATTTATTTGGATTTTTTGCTGGAAATTGAGCTTAAGAACTCCCACATTGGACCGATCAAAGTGTGAAGAACATGTTTGAAGCTGCTGTCTTTTAAACAGTTACAGTTCTCCAGTTTCATTTCACAGCAATATAAAACCTGAGTGTTTGTGATGTTTTTCTACCAACTTTTCCAGGATGGGATTGTGTTTTTTTTACAGAATTATAAATCATCCTTCCTGACAGTCTAAGTGATACATGATGGTAGGATGACAAATAAGGATATTTAAAATGGGGAGGACTGAAAAGAACATCAGAACTTTTTTTTGTCTTCTAGGTTTTACTGACCGTGGCGTTGTCCAGGTCCACTCCTGCAGCCCGCGTGCTGTTGTACTGCATAAACGGCCTGATGAAGCGCAACCGGAAGGTTCGTTCAAAGAGGAACTGGGTTTTCCTCTGGTACTCCGTCAGACCATAGAAGGCCATGTCTCGCAGGTTCTTCTTGGCCGACTCCAGTAGTAGCTGGGCCCTCTTCTTCTCTGGAACCGTAGACATGTTGTAGCAGCCGACAAGACTCAAGTCTGCCAACATACGAACCTGCCAGCCAAAAAAAAAAAGTCTTGTGACATGATGTGGAAAATTAAACTTATAACAATTTAAAAATCTGATTAATATCAAAACAAGCAAAAATACTGGAATTTAATCTAATTTTTATTATAATTTTATTATTAATAAATGTACATACTCTGGTTAAATCTCTATATCAAAGAGTGAATTTCTATATATAAAAATGATTTGGATTCACAAGACAACATGGTGTCCACCTCAGCCTGCAGTTCGTGTGTGTTACATACATAAGTCATGGGACCCTCAGTAATAACACCCTCAGGTTAAGATGAGATAAGCTGGTCAACACGCCGAGGTGGGAGACCGAGACAACACCAGAAAAGAAGGTGTGAATTTGCTGTTTGTGTCCAGCAGGCAAAAAACTCCTGACTGTGTGTGACTAAAGGTGTGTGAGCGAGTAAAGGAGTTCTGATGTATGTGCATTTCATCTTACCAAAATTTTAGAAATAAAGCTGATAATTTAATTTAAATTAATTTACACAACAGTTTTTATATATTTTTCTTAGTTTTTTTGTAGAAATGTATCAGAAGTCGTGCACAGTGATGCTGGTTGGAGGTAAGTGAATGAAAGATGAGCACCTTCCTCATAAAATAAGACTTATCCTCAGAAAATGGACTAAATGTTAAAGATCTCTATATTGTTTATGCAGCAACATTTGATTATTTAGCTGTTTCCTCTGCACCTGTCTGTTGTTAGCCAGGTTGTACGGACAGTCCATGAACTGCTGCAGAGTGCAGCCCGACCAGTCCGACCCCTCGTAGCAGGAAGGCAGCTCCTCGGGCGTCGGGGTTCGTCCATCGCACATGTGCAGGGAGGTTTTCCACGTGGCTCCTCGCTGCACGTGCCTCCACTCGCTGAGGTAGCGCGACACAGGATCCCTCAGCAGTGTGATGTAGTAGAACTTCCTGTTGACAGAACAGACACAAGAGAAACATTTTTAGTTGATTAAGTGGAGCAACCGAGTTTATGCAACAGAACCTCTGAACCACGTGCAATTCCACATATGACCATGTGGTGGCAGTGTTTGCAATGGTTTACACCCAAAGTTGAGTCGACATCCTGCTAACTCAGGGGAAGTAACATACCTCGCATTATTATTTTAATTTTTCTAGACGCAAAAGAGATGTGTTGGCAGACAAGAAGTGAGAAAAAACCAGAGCAGGAGGAGGTGATGGCGTTGGAGGAAATGGATGATTTGTGAGTCAGTGTTTCAGCCACCAGTGTGCAGGAAAAGAAAGTGCTGGCACAAGCACACCTCCCTCTGCGGCACACATCTCCACTCTGCAAGCATCCCTGTGTCTCAGACTCTGACACAGACGTGCAGAAAATAAAAAAAGAAAAAAAAAACGAAAACATCCTTCCTCCTGCTTCACAGTGGCACCAAAGTATTAGGTCTGCCTCTGAGAGATGACTCATGCAGCATCTGAGATCCGAACAGGACCAGTTGTGCGGTGTATGTGTGTAAAGTAATGGTGCATAGCACAGTTCAATGTCTCTCTGGAGGGGGACCACTCCCACTTGAGCGGAGACCTTTCCAGGCCTTCACACTCCAGCTAATTACTGCAGTCTAATCAATCAACACATCCTCATTAACCACACGCGTACAACCTACATGTGTCTGCTTGTGTGTGGCTATGTGCCTGTGCAGCGCGCCTGAGAGCGTTGGCATGGATTTATCTGGGCAACAGGCACGTGGAAAACATGGCTGCATGCGCTGCCCTCCTCCCCAAAATACAACACGTCAGTAAAGGGAATTTGGTTCATAAAAGATGCCTCAAATACAGACGCATCATCTTTCTTTATCACTAAATCTTTGGCTTCCTAACACAAAGAGGAGTTCCAGCATGGAAACAAAGCTCTGAGTTTTGGACAGCTGAAGTAAAGGAGATCCTGGACTACAAAAAACAACTAAATCCTAAATTTAACAACAATCAGGAGATCCTCTGACAGAAAGACCAAATCAAATTTTATCTAGGAGCTCCAGCACAGCATTCTAACCCCACCCCACCAACTGATCCCAGCAAATGAAACAAATAAAATGGCAGCAGGGGGGATCACGGACAATAAAACGTCTAAACCTTCAATCCGGCGGCAGCTGGGAGCGTCCAGGCAACAAACCAGACAGACCCCTCAATCCCTGGGTCAGCAGGGAGATCTCAGCCATAGACACAAGTCACTAAACTCAAAATCCCATCAACCTAAACCTAAAATCTCATCCGTGCCTCTGCTCTCCTATCTAATAAAAAAAAAGCAGCACAGTCGAAGTGGAGCCTGCAGAAGAGCCGGCGCACATTATGGAGATTCCTATGATGACATTATCAGGATTCTTAACACTCCCCAGAGTGCAGAGTGTGTGTTTGTGTGCAACTCCATGAGCCTGCTGTGTGTTTCAGAGCAAAAATACGCCTATTAAATCAGCGATGACATTTTCCCCCTCTTGGCTTCTATTCCACACAAAAAAAAACAACAAAAAAACAAAACGTGGGACTCTCCAGGCCCCGTTACACAGACTGGAAGGGGAAAGAATGAGCGAAGGGGTGAAAAACAGAACAAAAGAAGGTGTAGATAGAAAGAAAGAAGGAGAAGGAAGAGAATTTCAATTAGTTTTCTAATACTGTGAAAGCAGTGAGGGCCCAGAGCCCAAGTGATTTATCAAAGTTATAGCTTTTGCTATAATGAAGACTCAGGAATATTACCAGGCAAAGTAAATAAACGACATGCGCAGGATGCAACATGCGCTCACACATCAGCCAACGTTCAATACAAAGAAATGATCCTAAACCACATTACTGCATGTCATGTCTGACACAAAAGATGGTGCCGTGGAGGCTTTCTGGCCTGTAAAAGACCCGAGTGTCCGCCCCCTCCCACAGGACCCGTCTCGGTGATTTCACTTGTAGTTGTCAGTTTGACTTTAAAGCTGTCTCGTTGTTCAGATATCAGAACATCATGCAGCAGCAGAGCGCAGGAACTCACAGTCTGGACTCAGAACCCTGAAGGACCCTCTGGCAGACCAGATTTACGTGCCTTACATTTTTCACAAAGACCCCCCCCCAGTCTAAACAAAAGGGGGGAAAGAAATACCTCAAACAAGTTTATTTAACGCCTTTATCATTTAGCCAATCAGATTTTGAATAAAAATCAACAAGAGAGGGAAGAAGAGCTTCAGCGGACATGATGAAGCTTTTGTCTGGACCACTCTGGGACTGGAGCAGGACAGATGATTGTTTTCTCTATTATGGTTCATCCTGACTCCCGGGTCTGAATTGAAAACTGAAGCTTTAAGCTGGCTAGATTTCTGCCTGACAAAAAAAAAAAAAAAACATAAAAACAAAGACAGAAAGAACAAAAGAGATAAAAAAAACACACATAGGGAAATCTCTGGTTTTCTAGGACTTTTTGCCCCCCCCCCCATCTCTCTACATCCTCAGGAGATGTGAGAATAAGATGCTTGCAGGCTTCTTGCACATTCTCAAGATAATAAATAAAGGCAGGAATATATAAGAACTACTAGATCTTATTTCTCCTATTTTTAACCACAATCTCTAACAGCAACACAACACTGTTCATGAGAAGACGTCAGAAGGAAACACACGCAGCATCTGGTCCAGTTATCGTCTCCTAGTCTGGAGAAAACAACTCTGTTTCCTGCAGGTCACAAATCACCACTTTTACCTTCCCTCTTTAACCTCACTTCCCTTCCGTTTAATCTTTCACCTTCCTCTCGTTAGACTTCCTTCCAACTCGTCTCGCTCTCTTCAGCTTTAAGTGTCCAAGAAGTTTGTCCTAAATGTAAACATAAATCTGGTCATATGGTTAAAGGTGTACAATAGATTTTATTTTAGGAAGCGTGTTTTGGTTGTTTTTTTAATTAGGAGAATCTTTATTCTACGTTACAGGAGAAATACAGGCGGTGGCTTGAAGCGAACAGGAGACTCGAGACAACAGTGAAAAAAAATTGTTGAGACTTTGTTTAGATTTAAGGTTATGGCTCGTAGTATGAGTCACACACTCATATAAGAGCCCCCAGACACACAAACACGGAGACGCCAACTGCACCCTGCTGTGCCGAGCTGCAATGATTTATTAATAGTACGCGGATGTTTGTTGAAACCAGATCTGTTCGACAACAGATTTTTTTTTTCCTGCCTCTAAAATGGAACCTGGACTTAATCAATCTAAAAAAACTGAAAAAAGAAGGAAAAACAACCAAAGTTAGAAACGGGTTTGTTACCTGAACGTGAAGCGTTCAAGCAAACATTTGCAGAGTGAGCAACAGTGAAACTTCTGACTTGAATTTAAAACTTTATTTCGGTTTTACTCTGACATCTTTGTGGGAATATGTCTGGAAGCAGACTAGGAAGTGATTTCAGAGAAACTGTCAGTTATCATAGGCCACGACCTCCCGGTGGTACCGAAGCAGCAGGAAGAGCAAAACGCAACTCAGATCCGCCCCTAATGATCACACACACCTCTGCTGCGGAACCAGACTGGATCCGGAAACAAAGAGCCCGATTCTCACCGAGACACGCAACTGCAAGCCCAGTGATCCTCCCGCCAAGTCTCTATCAAAACATTAACACCCCCACCCACCTAAAGAGTCACAATCAAAGTCCTGTTTCTGTCAGCTGGATTTAAGTGAAGCATGTTGCAGCCTGTCTGTTAGGAATTCAAGAATACAGACACTGTGTGAGACCAGAAAGTTGCAGCGATGATTCATCGGGTCTGAATCCGGGCTTCGGTTCCTCAATAAAAGTTAAGAATCAGCATGTAATAAATGATAAATGTGATAATATAATACATGTTATTTGTTAGATTCTTTCACAGTAAAGCTGGAGCTCACTAACAGGAGGATTCATTACTCCACAATAAGAAGAATTAGAATCCAATTCTCAGAAAGACCCAACCCCATCTGGGACTTTACTCCTCAGATGTTTACTCTTGGAGGGAAAACCCTGCTCGGCCCGATGCGTGTCTCATGCCTCAGGAATGGGTTTAAGGAATGCGCTGGCTGGAGATGCAGATGATATCAAGCAACAGTGTGTGTCTGTGTGTGTTTACTTTCCAGAGAAGCAACCACTTGAAGGCCGGCACACTGCCCGCTAAGCTCTTCTTTGTGCCACAGCACGTCTTGTAGACAAAACACTTTATTTAAAAAAAAAACCCAGATGTGACAAGAAGTTGAAGGATATTAAAAGCAACTTTCATTGTCCAATTTACATTTACATCCCTCTGATAAGGTGATTAAACTTCACCTTTTGATATGCTTCCTCCTCCGCTTCCTCTGGGCTCCATCCATCTTTCCATCCTGTGCATCTCGGATCCTACAGCCAATAATGATGCACCAAGACAGACAGAAATAGACCCTCCGGTTAAAAAAAATCTCCGCAGGCGTCTTCGCTGGCAGCCTCGGCTCACTCTTCATACACGGGCCGCGTCTCTTTGTTAGCTGATCAATAGCAGCCTCGGGTCTCAGACAAGCTGATGGGTATTTAGACTTTAAACACAAAAGACGTAAAGGAGACGGGGTTAAAGAGGGAAACAGAGACTTGGAGTGACGGAGAGTGAAGGAACCCAGAGGATGATGTTGATCCGCTTCATATCAGATAATCTATAACAGAAAGTACTCATTTAAAAAATCCTACTAAGTTTGATGCTTCTCATATTTCTGAAACTGCATTTCCAAAAATGCAAGAGAGAAGTAGAAACCAGCACGACAGTCAAAAGAGGACGTCGACTATAACAATAAAGTCACTGCCCTTCAGCACACAAAGGCATTGTCTATGATTAGAAGATGAAGAAGAGCAGCACATATGGAGAAGAATGCTGGAGTTAACTGAGGAACTCAGGAACATACAAACACAAAACAAGAGAGAGAGAGGGAGAGGGGAGGGAGGGAGAGGGGAGGGGATCCCCTGAGTGCAAAGCTGTGCACATCAGGAATGTGTGGCTGCCTGTTTTCTCATGTAACTTTCCTGGGAACAGCCCAAACAACTGTCCAACACAGAGACGGAGAAGGTGGGAGAACATAAGCTGGAATCACCCGGAGAAGAACTGGTGGGGGACGAAGACGCACAAATATTCACTGATTCTATCTGACTGTTTGAGTCACCCAGACTCACTGTGAGATAATGTGTGTAGCTTATCTAATAAACCAGAAATGACTCCTATTGCAATAAGTGTTTGGTTCAAATCCAGTGAGGAGTGTTGCACAGTAAAGCCTTGTTGAGGCAGCAGATAATCCAGTGGGTTGTGAAATTAGATGCAAGACTTCTTCCACCCCGAGTGGATAAACGATGAGATTTGTTGGACACAGCAACAAAATGAATCAGCTGACTTCTCAGAAGTCCTTAATGTGTCCCTAAAGGTGCACCGTACGTCTAAATCCAAGTAATTCCAACCCTGAGACCTCAGTTGATCATTAAATTACATATTTAAATTATTCCAATAAATTTGCTGTTACAGTACAACTAAAGAAAGAGTCGCGTTTGTAAAACAGAGTGAGTTTAAAATAAAGAAATAAAACACTTGAAAGTTTTGTTCCTCTTTTGTTTTGAAGGGCAGATGAAGATAAATAACTTCGTGGTCTGTGCCAAGTTCGCCTGCTGGATTGTAGTTTTACCCCAAAGTAATAAAGAAGTGATTTTAACTCTTTTTTTTTTCTTTCAAAAAAGAACAAAATGAAAGTCTAAAAACTGAGTCTGGGAAATGGACTCAGCTCCTCGGAGAAATACTGGGCTAAAAAAGCATGTTAAATCAGCCGAGAAAATACAACAATCAGCTGTAGTTTCCTGAAGCTCAGACGAATAATAATGACGCGTGTGGGCAGAACGGAATGAAAATATTGTAATTCTAATCAAAGTTAATACTTTTTTTCTAATCATGCAGCTGAGGAGAGTCGTAATCAGGAATATTCCCGTGTGTGTAGAACAGAAATCCTTCTTGGTTCTGAGGTCAAAGCAGTCACACAGCCACACCCAATCCCAGTGTGCACACACCTGCAAGCGGTGACATAATCCCTGCAGTATCAGGTGATGTCAGATTATTGATGATGCATGCGTGGTACGATGAGGAGAAATCATCATGAGATGAGAAAGTAGGGGGAGGAAGAGATGGAGGAGGAGGAAAAACGAGGCAGAGTTTGGGGGGCAATTAAAAGACTGGGTAACGAGGCTAATGAGTAGACAGGTGGCCCCATTACAGAAGCAGCCGAGCACAGTCATTAACACACTCAAACACGCAAACCTCCCCTCTGGCTGGGATTAGTAAGTGCCTGAGTGTGTGTGACCCTCCTCCGCTGCTTCGCAGTCGATCCGTCATCACATACGAGACAGAAGGCAACAGGGTGTTTCTGTGACTCTGCATTGTGTTTGCAGGCGTGACGTGAGGTGAGAGTGCGAAATTGGAAAGATAAGGTGGTTCAGATTCGAACCTCACCACCTGCCCGGGCCAGCCGCACCAACACCGCAAAGATAAACGCAATCTTCTTCACCTCACCACTTCCTGCATGTTGGAATAGACATTTGTTAGTTTCAATAAAAAGGATAATGAGATCTTGCTGAGCCAGTAACGGTGGTGTAGCCTGTGTGAGCCACGGAGAGTAGAAGAAGACGACAGCAGCAGCACAAAGATTTTCTTTCCCCTTTGAAGAAAACACTTTTTCAAGGTAATGCCGAGTGTTTGCTTGAGGAAAGAAGGTGGAAGAAAACAGCGTCTGTAATTATGCAGACATAAGAAAGTACGGCGATGCTTCGTATTTACCCAGAGTACTCAGCAGATGCACACATATAGCACAAACAAACATAAAACAGGAGTCACGTGAGGATACGTTTATGTCTGCAGCATCCTTAAAAAGTAAAAGCAAGAACAACAAAATAAAACACGGTTTGGCTGAAAAACGGACAGAAAAAAAGGAAAAAGGAGTCTGGAGTTAAGAAGGTGACATTTACAGGAAATGTCTGCATATGAATGCAGCCTGTACGAGTAGGGGCTGGTATAATCTTTTGACAGTGGGGGGGGGGTGTGTCAGTCAGTGAGTCAGCCAGGCCTGGAGACGGGCCTGAGGCTAGATTTCTGCTGTCCTGCTCCAGAGCTACAACCTCACCCCAGGGAACAGAATGGGGACTGGGCTCTGAAGGGAAAAAGGGGTTCTTATGAGGTGTGTGTGTGTGTGTGTGTGGGGGGGGGGGTCCTCCAAGCCCAATTAAGCCTGACTGCATGTTGGAGGGCTCTGCCAAACATGCCCCACCTGTTCAGAAAGGTCCAAGGGGGCTAATGAGCTGCCTGAAGGGAGGGAACGGCACGGCTGAAGCAGAGAGGAAAATTCCAGGGATTTAAAGAATAATGATGACATTCCCTGCCCCCCCCCCCCCCCCCCCCC
>SSNP01000026.1:3077523-3133836 GCA_006937955.1 Pachypanchax playfairii
CCCCCCCCCCCCCCTCCCCTCTTCCCGCTCTCTTATTATGCAGCCACAACTTCGGAGACACCGTGTCACATGGATCTCATTGCTAAATTTATCCTCTGTTATCATAAGCGAATCATACAGTACAGGAAGGAACACGTGAGGGGCGAGTTTACACACGGAGCCTCTAATCAGACAGACTGAAACAAGCAGACGAGGAAACCAAAACCAGAAGAGAAACCAGGAAGAAGCCAGCATAATGAAATTAGAAGAGACAAATATTGTGCAACGGGAACAACAACAGTTTTGGAGACAGAATGCCTCTGTGTTGGAAGTGTGTGTGTCTCCCTGTGGGACAGTGTGTGTGTGTGTGGACGGGGTGAAAGAAGCTCATTGTCTAGCGGTGTAACGCAAGCTCACAGCTCCAGATTTGTCTCGAACGAGCTGTGAAGCTGTGGCATCCTTCCTTCAATCCCTCCTTCTGTCCTTCTTTGGATCCATTCAGACAGACTCAAACCATTCTTTAAAACAAAAGTTGGACATTTTCTGTCTTTAAGTTAAAGGCTGGTGTTCTTCACACAGTATCCTTTAAAATTAAGCTCAACAAAATGTTAAACCTTCATGTTTTACATCAGTTTTCAACTGATTTGCATTGAGTTTTGATTTCTGAATAATTGAGAAGTGCCAGGGTTTATTTCCATCTGGTACCGATACATTGCTAAAATAACCTCAGGATTGTGGTAACGTTCCAGGCAGGGTTACATTTTTCAGCACAACAAAAGCCAAAAAACTTGACTTGACTCTATGATTGTTGGTAGTTTTATTTTGAAAGTAGAGAAAGTGGAAACTACGAGTGAGCTGCAACTTTACAGCTGGGAAACGCACACGTACATGTAAATAACATTCCCAATTAGTATCAATAGCAGATAAATGACATTTTGAGTTATATTAAGTAAGTAAAAGGCAAAAGAAAAAATAAAATAGAATATTAACCCTTTAATTCACAATATTTTTGGCTAAAATAGAAATTCCTCAGACTGATTAGCCACTAAAGCTAAAAAAACAAAAAAGAGAAATTCTCTTAGTCAAGAAGTCTAAAGTACTTTCCAAAGATAAAACCTGCTCAGACATTTTTAAGATTATAATTGCTTGTTTTATTCCAGAAACACAAACTTCTGCATTCCATGTACAATAAAGCAGCAGCTGCTAACCCCTGAGATTAAGGCCAGAGTGACAGACGTGATTTCGAGCTACATCTGTAACGACGAGAAAAAGAGAAGCAGAATAAACAAACTGCGAGCAACATGCAGCTACCATACACTGAGCAGCAAATTGTTACTGACTAGTGAAGAGGGGGAAAAAAAAAGAAAAACAAGAGGAAGAAGAGCCACGTACCATCTGTTGGGTACATATTGACTGTGTGTTCAGTGATTCAAAAGGCTGTTTGCTCAAAATCCAACATTCAGGGCAGAGGAAAAGACCTGGCTGCTGCCATCAAGTCATCTTTTAAGGGAAACTAGAGAAATAAGAGAAGGAGGGAGGGGAGAGGGATAAAAGCATGTGCCCTTTTGAAGTTCCTGTCTTTGCTCTGAATAGAGAAAATAAAAAAGAGGTGTTTGCAGTGGATGCAAAAAAGCTTTTAGTTAAGAAAACTGGCCTTTGGTCACAGTAAAAAATGAATTCAGTCTCTATTTATTCTGCCACGAACAGCTTCGCACCACAAGTACACATGCACCTCTCCGATGTCTCCCTCTTCTCTCATCTTTCCTCTTTTTTTTTTTTTTTTTTTTTTACGAGATTACAAATGACACTGAGAATAACTGAAAAGCCTGTTACAGCTGCTTCCAAACTCCCAACCTGCTTTTCAAAAAAGCCATGGGAAAAAGGGCGCAGAGAGATAGAAGGGAGTCTGAAAAAGAAAAGTGAAGAAGACAGGGGGGATTTTTTTAAGCTGAGCTGCTCATTGATATGACAGTTTGATTTTCTGGTCTCTCGTGTGAAGCAGCTTAAGAGGGCATCCTTCTATTATAACGCCTGTGACATCTAGCCTCTCTAGCTCTTCTGCACCAACCTGAATACGTGATTCAAACATTCAAGGGGGGGGGGGGGGGGGGGGGTGTGAGTGTGCATCCCAGTCAGACGCTCTCAGGAGTTTCCGATCTCGGATAACATGTGGGGGAATGTGAAGTTGGAGCAGCTGTTGGCCTGGCAACACGTCTACTCAGCCAGATCAGCACACCGATTCAAGCTGACGTTCATGGGGGGGGGTTCAACCATTTATGTTGTCAGTAACTATTAGGAATTCAGCTGAAAACCCCACCCTGAATGTTTAAACACTGAATTCAGACTATTTTTAAATCAATATAACAGCTTAATCATTTAAAATTGGGCATCTTCTGTTGGTATCCACAAAGCCTTTCAAAATCTGGGCCATCTGCTTAAATTTGGCATCAAATCTATTTGTTTTCTTTAAAAAAGCGAGAAAAAGGAACAGAAAAAGTGTTTTTTTTTTTCAAACAGAAAAATGAAAAATGGAAGGCAAATTAAATGGAAAAGGAGAGAGAAAAAAAAAGTTGTACACAAAAAACGTCATTGCTGACAAATTTATCCATATGAATTAAAACACTGGCCAAAGTTTAAAGTAGGAACATTCTTTTAAAAGAGACAAAAAAAAGCACATGAAGTAAATAAATATTAGCAGCTAACAAGAAATGGGTTTAAAATTATAAAAAGACACTTCAACACATCTGAAACGACGAGGAAAGAGATAATGACTGTTTATCACATGAGTCTCGCTTCATAGTTTCACTCCAAATCATCGTTTTTATGTGTATCAGCAGAAACATCGTAACCCACAAGATAAACACCAACATGACAGCGTTGTTAAAGGAGAACGCCCGTTTTTTGCAATTGGGGCCTTATTTATTCTGTGAGATGTGTTTTACTCGTCATCAGTGGTACTTTTTTGCGATTCGGATTCGTCTCGGAGATTTTTGATTCACACGGCAAACACCTAAACGCCAATAAACGAGAGTCGGTTGGGCCTGCGTTCGCCGACCCTAAATCGGTTTAAAATCAGTTCAAATCCGTTATTTTTTTAATCTGGCCATTTAGATACTCTATTGTTTATTCCGTTCCAGTGCCATTTTGAATCCTGCGCTCATAGAAATGATAAACAAAGGAAGCTAAGCCACTGCACCAATAGAATGGGCGCGTGGAGAGATGACGTCACTCTCCCGTCACTGTAAAAAATATCATTTCTATGAGCGCAGGATTCAAAATGGCACTGGAACGGAAAAAACAATAGAGTATCTAAATGGCCAGATTAAAAAAATAACGGATTTGAACTGATTTTAAACCGATTTAGGGTCGGCGAACGCAGGCCCAACTGACTCTCGTTTATTGGCGTTTAGGTGTTTGCCGTGTGAATAAAAAAAGTACCACTGATGACGAGTAAAACACATCTCACAGAATAAATAAGGCCCCAATTGCAAAAAATGGGCGTTCTCCTTTAAGAAGATGTCAGATGAAGCAAATAAACCCTTTTTCTCACTTTGTCACAGTAATCAAATCACAGCTCGTGATTGGTTGCATTTGTTTGGTGGAAAAATAAAGAATAAAACTTGATCGTTAAATAAAGGAGTCCAACTCAAACCTCCCAGCGCCTCCCAGCTGTGGTTTACACAGAACAGACTGTTTTTCACCTCAGATTTGGGTATTACATTGTCAGCAGCTGAGTTCTGTGTCTTGGAGCGAATACTTGTCAATGGAACGTCGACACGATATTACAATTACTATCAGTGTGCACAAATGTGTGGCAACACGTCCTACCCTCTCAAAAAACTAACAATACAAGATTTTGTCTCACTGGAATATATCAAAGACTGTGTGGGTGGAGGGTGATATGTAATTATATTCATGTGCCCAGACATGAGGTACACACAAACACACATACACACACACAGGATGATAAAGGAGGAGAATCAGGGTGAATCCGAGTGAATCCCAAACAAATCCTGGGATCAGATGTTGTGGCAGAGGGTGCAACAAGGAGAAAAAAGAGGCTAGACTTTGTGTCTGAGGTCACAGTAAGCGTTCATGTGCTTATTACTGTAGTCTGTTAGGGATAAACTCTCTCTCATACACACACACACACACACAAAACAAAAACATGTGCCAGGAGAACAATATACTATGCAAATAAGGCTTCTCCATATGGTGAATTAGTTGAGCACTCAACACACAGAAAAACATGTCTGCTCTGAGCAGCCAAGTGCTTTTCCCTCGTTTTCCTGCTAAATCTGCAAAGCCTTGTAAGAAAATCTCAGTTCAGTCTGAGAGGAAGGACTGAGAAACAGAGCAGAGTGGAAAACAGGAGGGAACAAGGGATGGATGGAGATGCAGGCTGTGAAGAGTAACACATTCCCTTCATTCACTCTTGGATTGGTTTAACTGGGAAACATAACTGGGACAGTGTTGGTGGCACAAAGACAAGGACCTGGAAGGGTCTTAAGGGTTTTGGGAGGAGTTTTGTCATGCTACCACACCAAGGTTATGAACTCTTGGGACATTTTTTCATGCCATGAATTCCATTTTTATCTAAAATCTGAACTGAAAACTTTGGCTTGGACGCGGCGCCACAGGAAATGGAACTGGAAGGGCCTGGAGTTGAAACAGGTGAGCTGACCACATTGTTGTTCGTCTTGTCCTCAAAAAACACCCAAGCAGGAACTGTTCACATTTTTTATTTAGTTCTCTCTCAATGCAGAAGAGGAACTGGCTGACCTCGTCTTCTGCTCATCCTGATTAACATTCAGATGAATATGGAGAAAACAGTTAGCAGTCAGGCCCTTATCAGAGGCCTGCATGCTAAACTCCCACACTGGGTCACCGAGCTGAACGCTCTCGTCTTTTTTCCCAGTGTTTCCCCTCTGCTTATTACCTGTAAATCCACCTATGCTGGTTCAACGCTGGGCAACAAGAAACACAAAAAGGCTTAAAAGGATCAATCTAAAGCCATATAGAGAGATAATCACTCCAAAAGCCTGCAAGACGAGTCTGGTTCATCTAGCCTCCACCCTATTGTCTCGTCTTAAAGCAGAGGAGAACGTTGGGCAGCGAAGCCTGCGATTTTGCAACCTGTCCCCAGCTGACTGTTAGCAGGACAAAAGGATAAAAAAAAGACGTTTCTGATGAGTAAAATGTAAAAGAGGTCTCCGGGAACAAAAGATCCTGCAGTAACAGATGGATTTTACCGATCTTGAGTTTTATTTTGCAGCATTGCCAAAGTGTTGGACCTGCAGCTGGAAGGAGCATCGAACTCACAAACATACATCCTTGTAAAATGCTAATAAAACCATCTGTAAAGACTGGAGATAACCACTCTCCACAGATGCCTGTTAAATTCCCTGCAGCTTCCCCCCTTGATGGCTGCACAGTTCAGATCGTTGCTCTGGAATGTGTGTGCCGATCAGTGTGTGTGTGTGTGTTGGAGGGAAAAGGGTAAGCAGCAGCAGAATGATGATCCTGTGATTTCCCCCGGGGGCCACATCTGCCCTCGTTGAACAGGCCACCTCTAAAAAAGCCCCATCCAACATTCCTGGAAAATTCCGTGGACATTCATCACCCGTTCCAAGACCTCCCCTCAAAACCCCCACAGGCCCCTGCTGTGTGCACCTCTCCCCCTCTACTTCCGCAAAGATCTCTGAAGTTGAATCCAGAAACATCCAAAATGACTGCTGTGAGACTTGCCAGAGCCAGAGCGCTATCCCTCCTGCCCTCTCTGCAGCACCGGGGTCATTGTTCATTCCTCAGCCGTCACTCACTTCATCTCTTCTCTCTTCCTCTGCAGGGATTTGCAACTCTCTAATAGAGGCATCTACCATGTCCCACTAACTGCTGGAACAGCTGGAGCTTGGATGCATGCAGAGTGCTGAACATTGTGTGTGTGGCAGGGTGTACTTTTAGGCGTGCACGGGTGAACATCTGTGCAGAGAGGAGCGATGGGAAATGATGTTGCAAGCGCCAAGCCAGGAATATCTGTCACACTCTGACACATCGACGCATCCGACTGCATGCACACAGACGCGCACAGCTGAGGGCTGCGGTGCTCAAAGGCTACACGGCTAACCAGTCAATGTTTCCTTTTTTGATCCTATAAATTACAAATCTTCTAATTGTCCCGGACTTCCTCGGTGTCTGACAATCTGCTCCTCGACAACAAGCTCATAAAACTGACAAACGGCGACAACTGTCATCCCGAGCAACCGCAGCAATCATCAGGGGCTTTTTGGAATCATTTCCTCTTTTGGCAAACCTCTGAAAGTTTGATAAGGTGATGGTGGGCATGAAGCTCCATATTTAGCCACTGCTGTCAAACTGATTTAGCACCGCAGGTAATTGCACAGTGTCACAACGAAGCATGGAGGGTTGAGTTAGGAGCGTAGGCTGGAGAGAAGGAGGGGTAGGCTAAATTATGCTGAATAGCACTGCAGCAATATCCCCTTTTCCTGTTGAAACAATGCATCAGCGCCAGCTACTTTTCATTAGGACAGCTGAATCAAAGCAAGAATAATGGATCCTTGCAGCTTGATAGTTGGAGAAACAAAAGCTCGTATTGTAATCTCGGGGCCTCTCCCTCCTCTTGTGCATTCATCCCGCCTTTAATCCCTTTCACATTTCCCTGACTCTACTGCAGGCCATTAGATGGAGAGAGTTACAACTCTACTGTAGGTCTGATTCATCCCATTTCCCTCCCATGTCCAATCAGCATTTGGCAGCAGAGTAAAGAAAACAAAGAGAAGTTACAGACAAACATCAAATATCAACAGCTAATCAGAGCACAAAGTCTAATCTCAATCTTAGATTCAATTACACTTGCAGAGACGAGGATGTAAAGTTTTTCCAAACTATGAAAGGAAGAAAACAGCTGTTGTCAAAACGAGGTGGATTTAAAGAGTTTGATTGTATGATCTTTTTGTTTTGATCCAGGCCGACCGCGATGAGATAAACTCTGCCACAAAGAGACGGATTGTTTCTCAAGACAAATTTCAAGTGATGCGGTTATAATAGAACCAAATCTAACCTTATCAAGCAGAGGAGGACATTTATTTCACTGTGCAGAAAGTAAACAAAGACTGTTATGAATATCAGGTAACTTGGAAACCACAGGAGTTATTAAATCTGTTTTGTCACTATTTTTGTCAGAATAATAATTGTGTTAAACTTATAAACTGTCTGCATCAGCTGATTTGCTCTTTTACTGCCAACAGAATCTCTACAACATCACTGACGAGGCAATTTACCTGAAAGCATATCTGGTCAGAGAAACGGCGCTGAGCCACGATCGTAACAGTAATATCAGAAAAATTAGATGTTGAGGTTTATAAAGTAAAGACATGAAATCCTCATCAGCTGCAAAAGAAACACTGTTACAGACTGTGAACTTCCCTTTAGGGCTTTTTCAAACAAATTATTCTCCACATTCAGAGAAACTCTCCAAGCGATGAAAGTGATTAATCCTCCAACCTTTACATGTAACAGTTAGAGGAAGGTGCTCAAACCGCAGGGCTGAAAAAGAACTGACCACAGATACAGGATGCTATCGACTGCTGATCCAGAGTCGCTGGACCGGAATGAGTCTCTGGGGAAAAGGGACAGCTGGAAACATAGATGGGAAGCAGTTATGTAAAACATCTTCTAACCTCTCGGGGCTCTGATGACGATCATTATAATAAACTGTTCAGGATTTGTTGTTTCTTCTGTGGCACTGCAGATGAAAGTCCTTGTTCCAGTTTTATGGCAGGGTCCAGGGTATTGTTTTGACGTGATGGAGGGGGGGGATCAGAGGCTTTGTGTCTGTGTGTGCACACGGTTGTGAGAAATCAGAAGGGTATAGTAAAGGGAGAGAGTGACACAAAGGGGCCATAACAGATAAGAGTGTCCCAGTTTGTGCCAGACCAGCTGAAGTCCGTCTTTCCAGCTCAATAAAAACATGACGGTTGTCCGAGATAAAAAACAACAACTTTAAACTAAAACTAAACCAGATCCTTGATTTTACTGACACATTTTTTTAATGTTTTTAATAAACCCTGATGTATTTGCAGAGACAAACTGAATAAATACCCAGTTTTTTTAAGGTGTTGGTGCATCGCTAATCGATCATTGAGCTGCGGGGGCCCCAAAGCATCAGACATCAGTCTGAGAATGCAGCCACACTCGTCTTCAGTCGATGACCACATCGTTAATCATCCCTGCAGGTGACACTTAAAAACACCCTCCCAACTATCATGTGTCCTGAAGTGTTTGAGCCGCTGGCAGCCATTATGTGATTATTAGGACATTCACAGGTCTCCTGGGAGAACAGCAGGTTCGTTTCCATAGCTGCCAGGCATGGATGGCCCAAGGCCTCCAGATATTCAGTGATTTGTGAGATACCTGCTGGTATCTAGAGGATCTGGCAGCGCTTTGTACCAGAACACCTCAACCACATAATTGCTCGCTTTGGGAAACAGGTTTCATGTCATACTGGACTCTTTCTGTATTTGACAGCTCTGAATTTATTCCTTCTCATCTTTCTTTCAGATTTGATGTTTAAAGAAAATAAAATGATCCAACTCACAGTGAACGTGTGTCCAAGTAAATAAACAGTGGCTTTTTGAGGGAGCGATGGGGGTGGCCATATTTTGTTTGATTTAACTGACAGTTAAGTCCACGATGGTGTAATTCTGTGGTGTTTATTATTTTGTCTGTGTTCCACCCTGACGCGACACTCTCACATGCTCCGAAAACAATCAGGGAAAATATTCTTTAAGCTCCAAATCATTTCCACTTATTCCCTTTTTCTTACTCTTAATCTGTTTGAGTCGGTATAAATAAAAGCTCAGAGAAAGAGAGTTATTGTCCTAACCTGCAGGACTCATTTGACTTTAAGCCAATCACAATCATGCTCCCTCTCTCCCTTTATACGACCTTACAAAACAAATTCTGTGCGAACAAACAAGAAAAAGAATCTGGGCTCATTTCCCTTCCTTCAGGAGAAACCATTAGCTGCCGTTCACTTTCACAAAGTACAAAAGAAAGCTTTCACTGACTTGTCTCAGCAATTCAGTCTGTGGGAGTAAACAGAAGACTCAACTTGATTTATCCTGCGCTGCTGTGTTATTGTTATTTCACTGTGCCCGAGCTGAGTGTTTTCAGATGGCTCCTGCGTTACATTACAGCCAATTGACTGACAATGACAGGAAAACTTAAGCCCCTGCCAGGAAAAGGTCACGAAGAAACACGACGGAATCTCCCAAACTATCAAATAATTTCTCATTTGAGGCCTGGGTTAGCCAGATCGCATGCTGAGTGTTTCTGGCACATTTAAAGCACAAAATTCAGCTTATTTCTAAACATCCTTGACCTTTCTGGAAAATCTACTTGAATTCCTAGGAAGCAACATGCCTTTAAAATGTTTGGATATCCAACAAGGTGTGGAGAGATTAATTTCACTCACAGCTGGAAAGATCAAAATCCCTCCAAAGGGACTTGCAGCTCGCAGAAGTACGCACACAAAAACAGAAAGAATCAAGCCTGATCTGGTCTGATCCAGTCCTACGCAAACCCGCCTTGCCGAAGAGGCCGAGGGCACCCCAGTGTAACCTCCACCTGTCAGCGCAGGTCTGCAGGGGAGGGATTATAGCAGGGGGGGCAGATTAAAGGGCGATGCATGCAGAGATCTGGAGGGCCAATCTGCCGAGCGGTGGGGGATCCCTTGTTTTTAAAGCACCGCGGGATGAGATGTGATTGATGTCACAGGCACAAGCTCACACTCATAAACCACCTGCAAAAAAGTCATGTATACACAAACGTGCACATGCTCCAACAAATGCCTCACTGTTTAATTTACTTTGAACTCTTGCTCTGTGTAACTTCCAAGTCTTTTACCTCTTAAAAAAAAAACAGCCTCGAGTCAGGACTAAATGTAATGCTGATCCAAACTTTGCTGTCTTAGCTTTAATGTGCAGTAGTTTAAAGGCTCAACAGAAAGTAAAAAGCCTTCGGGCCTAGATGTGGCGTCTGGGTTCAGCGCTGAGGAGATTAGGCAGGAAAAAACAAACAAAAAAAAGCAAAAAAACCAAAACATCCCTACCTTTGAATTCATATTTCTCACTTTTAGTTTGACTGCATATTAATTTCCTGCGGTGATGCTTTTAATTCACACCGAGCAGTTTCATCTGTTTTGTGAATCGGTTAATTGTTTTCAGTCACTCGGCTTTTTAAAGCCGAGTTTCATCAATTCAAGAGGAAACGTTTTATTTCACCTCTCCGAACACGACGGCTTAGTGCAGCAGAGAGCACAATGAGCGCCTGATAACCTGCATCAACGCGGCCTCTTACAGAGAAACAACTTTAGGCTAAAAGGTGATTCGATGTTTGAATGCTGACACCAGCAGAAAACGAGCACGACACGTTTCCAATCTGCCCTTGGGGGGAATTTAAAGTTGTTGTCGTTGGAAACTGTTTGAGTTAAACACACAGAGGAGAATCCAGACGAGCTAATAATATGCTCTTTGTAAAACACACACGAGAAGGACACTTGTGACCACACAAAACACTTGACAAACACGTGTGGACACACACACGGAGTCTTGTCGTGTCCTTATCGTTTAAAACGCTTGTCTTTCAACGGGTCCTCATATTCCTTCTCTGTTAGCGCCCCCCCCACCCGTCTCCCTCAAAGTGTTTGCATCCATTCAGAAAAGCAAAATGTGGAAAAACACAAACGCCTCCAAACACTGATTTAATTAGCTGATTTAATTAAATGATTACCAAACTTCTATCTCAGCGCTACAAATGGCAGCCAGCATTATTTATCTTCATAGCAATAGGGCTGAACTTCCCACTCGCTACGGAAGCTGCTGCTCTGAAGGAAACGGGACGCCTGCCCTACTTACACACTCCAGCGTTTGTGCGCTTACAATCAAACCACTGGAAAATTCAAATGTTCTCGCTATGAAAAGTCAGGGCATCCACGCCTATGCTAATGCTAACATCACCACACCTCAAATCTGATGGGACAGATGCTGCAAGGGGGGAAAATACACACACAAACTTTGGTTGGGAAACTGTCCCTCTGGTACCTGTAAGCTGCCACTTCTATTCTCGGGCTGCGATTGTTTCTGTGAAGGTGTATCCAAGTCTCAAGTCACTGCCGTTGTTCTCTAACAAAGGCAAGAGGCTCCTAGTTAAATTAGCAAGTTTCATTCCATCAATGTTCATCATTATTTCATGGATCCCTGAATATTTTATTCACTCTGTGTGTGTGCATCACATTGTGTTTATTACCATGCAGCTCTGCAAACAGACACTATGTGTGTGTGTGTGTGTGTGTGTGCATGCAGTGGAACATTAAGTATTAACTGCGCTCGGGGGGGGGGGGCTCAAGCTGAATGTCCAGGTCCTCTCTACTATCCCAGAATGCTTCGCTGCTCTCCTGTCTCGCCTTTCCAGGATAGGAGCCTGGGGAGCTGTCAACACGCACAGCGAGGCTTTCGGTAAGTGAGTGAGCACGAGTGTGTGTGCAGCATTGTCTAAGAGAGGGAGGCGACCCATCTAAGACCCAGAAGAGTTAATAATGCTGTTTGAGAATTTCTCTTCAAACACTTGCACACTCTCTCGGATAGACAAGTGCCTGCTTGCAAATGTGCACACACACACACACAAACAAACACATATGGGGCCCTGGCTTCCTCTCCACATGATGTGTTCTCTTTGGTCCCCTCCTATTCCCTCATCTGGAGGGTGTGTGTGAAAACAGAAGCACGGACGTGAAGCAGGTGTCGTCAGAAGATTTCTCACCCACCATCCTTCCTCCTCCCTTTTACACTCGATCATATTTCCTTGTTTTTACACTGGCACCTCCTCCGTTCCTCCTCATTCATTCTCCTCATATCTGGGTCATCCTTTCTCCTGTTTCCTTATGGTTGTTTAAAAGGTACAGAACAAGGCCAGAGGAAACAATAAAACAGCAAGAGAGGGACAAAGGAAGGACTTTAAAAATATTTATGGAAGACGAGCCGCCGTTCCCCTCACGGACTGACTTTGTTAGAGTCGCTGCTTGTTTGAACTTGTCTTCTGCTTCCAACCAGAGTAAACTGTTGAGTGTAGAGATGATGGAATTTAGAGTCTAAAGACAGAGAAGATTCTTTCTACAGAATGTGAAGCCATCTGAGGTAAACATCTGATTTGTGATTACAGAGGAATGTAAAACTGATCTGATTGGACTCGGTTACCGTCTGCGTCAAGGTGGAAGAGAAACAAGTTACAGTTCTTCTCAGTGTTCACAGGACAGTAACTAAAACCCCCTCGAACAAAACCCGAGGCTGTATCCATGACCACCAACAACAGATGCAGTATTCTGAACCTGGAAACAGATTTTTAACAGATGGTATTACTGTAGACAAGGAGACAGAGGGAGGAGGGTGAGACACAAAAGGCAAGTCAAGGGAAAAAAAAAAAACAATCTATTGAACACAACAGACACGTCTGCAGCGGATTGTAGAAAGACACTGTTTAACCAGAACACTCTGCTAAATAATATGCAGAGAAACACGCGAGTAGGTTTGTTCAGATTGTGTTTCGGGCCTCGGCTCCGCTGCAAAGCAGAGATAAGGGACAGGAGGGAGAGAACGGCCTAAGAAACACAAGGATGGAGAGGATGATGGGAAATTGGAGGAGAAGCACTTCAGAGGTAAGAGAGATCACAAGAGACAGCTGAGGGAAAACAACATCCTGCAAGGTGACGAGACCTGCACACACTCAGAGACGACGAAACTCATCAAGAAATTACACAAATACCAGCTGGTTTCAGGAGGCTTGAACGGGTGGAAGGAAAAAATCGATCCTACGTAGAATATCTGAAATGTCTCAACAGAGACACACACACACACACACGTACCATCAGCCATGGAAATTTACTGCAGAAAATAACAAAACCTTCAGCTCTACAAAGTCAAGTTAACATTTAACTGATGTAGTAAATCAACACACACTGAGTTTATAGGTGTGTGTGACCTTTGATTGAAAGCAGAGTGTGCGTGTTTGTGTGTGTGTCACTCAGAGACGACTGTGCTCGAGTGTGGAAAGACACGAGAGCATCACAAAGTGTTTGATTAACAAACCTGAATGACACAACGGTGAGTCTTTGTGATAGCTCAGCTGATCTGCACAAACACACACAAGAGGTCAGATTAAAAAAAACAAACAAACCCAAAGCAAAGTCAGAAGAGGCCACGCTGACAAGAACGAAGTGCTACGAAAGAGACGACAAAGAGACAGAAGACAAGGAGGTAAATAGTGATTTAAATTGACATCTGAGTGTCAGAGTGCATCCTGTGCAAACGTGCATGAGCCGTGACAAATCCGAACGCAGTCACATAATCAATCCCTCAAAACGCCACTTTTTATTCATTTATGGGCTCGTTTGACAAATCTTTACCTCATCTAACAAGCTAATTTACGAGACAGCTTGACTTTCACAGAGAAACAGGGAAAGGAAGACTAGCCATACAAGCAAAATGATAGGTAGGCTGTCTGTGTTTCTTGAAAGGGAGGACAGCAAACAGACAAGCAGACGGATGAATAAACTCGGTCAACAGGAGATGGACAAGTAGACGTGCAGACATGTTGGAAGTGACAGCAACAGCATGCCGAAAGCGGGGAATTTGTGCAGCCACAGGGACAGAGAGGCTTGACACCTCATTATAAATGAATGAGCGATGGATGCTCAAAGAGGCTGACGCTCAGGGGAGAAACACAAACACACGGTGAGAAATCCCGTCCCTGGAGTAGGCGACCAGATGGACAGGTAGAGAGAAGAAGAAGAGACCTGCTTTGGTACTCCTCCAGATCTTCTGCTGCTGAGGGCCAAAGCTTTCAGATGGAGATCCAACTTGGACACACACTCGCTGCCAGGCAGGTATGTTCAGAAGGAACCAAACAGAAGGATGGAGAAATTACGAGGGACGGTGACAAACAAGAGTAAAAGTGTGAAAAGGAAAGAGCGCTGGTGGATTCACGCACACGTGTGCCAGTGCCTGAAATAGGCCTGATGGCAGCTGTCAGCTTCTATCTGATGGAAGACAGGAGAGAAGCAGGAAAGAGATGCAGAGATGACAGAGAGAGCACAGGTAAGAGACGATGAGTCGGGGGGGGGGGGACGCTGACAAACACTGCGGGAGAAAGATGGATGGAGGGGAGGAAGTAGAGATGGGAGCACTTATACCACAGGTCCGACATCCCACTGCGCACGCCCACAGCAGTCAGCACTGTCAGAAAACGAGTGTGTGTGTGCATTTCCTATAGTAAAGTCAAATTTACCTCAAAGTGAAATTAATCAAAAGGAGATGTGACAATCTGACACCTCGCAAACGGATGGTCATACATATGTATTAAAGCATTAAAATGCAAAGTTACTATCGGACATAAATGCAACCTTGTGCACAAAGATTGACGGATCGAAGAGACGAGTTGCAACCTTGATTCAGAGGCACACTGAGTCGAAGGTTGCCGGTAGGTTTGAAGTGGCGTTCCATCTCACCCTGCGTTTATCCAGCACTTTATTTTAACTCCTGTCCCTTTAAGGCTGCACGTTAAAATGTCCCAATCGACTCAACCGGTGAAAGATAACAGCGCACGAGGGTGACGCTCATTCAAACTGTCCAGGAACTATATTTGGAAAATTAATTTTATGATGGTGACAGTATCAAAAAACAAACAGAAACACATTTAACATCTAAACACACACAAAGCATCAGCTCATTTCTTTGGCATTTACCTTTATTTTAAAATTAATTTGACCATTTATTAAATGACATTCCCAATAATTTACTCATCTGACGTTTTTGGGCTTTTCATAAAGACGATTCAAGTAATAATGAAACGTTTTAAACACTTTTTCTGGAAGAACTTGTTTCATTCATAAAGCACAGGGAGGATCTTTAATAAAACCTGAACCTACCTGAGAACGATTCTCACTTTATGTCCCTTCAGCAGGTTTTAGACTGATTGTTTTGTTCCCAAGTGAAATTACACGTCCCAATTTTTTAGACAGCCCAAGAAGCTGAAAAGCACTTTTTATACAAAAGCAGCTTCAACTGACACTAAAAATGGCTCCGGCTCTCGTCCTCTTGGACGAACAGAAATAAAGAGGCCAGATTTAACTAGTGACCAAAACAATATAAAACCCAATATGAAATGTATAAAAAAACATTAAACTAAGTAAATCACTACTGGTTTGTGTTTAGGGAATTACCATCCAGTGAATCAGCTCCTGAACACAAGAGTCTCACTTTACGAATAGCTAAAGGTTAATGGGCTCTTATGTCTACAGTGTTGATTACTGCAGGTTTAATAAGCCCTCAGTATTCCAGATGATTTTTAATACATGTATAAACTCCAGAAGAGAACCTGAGTTAATAATGTTCATGTTTCTCTGGAGAAAAATTCAGAGAAAAACCTCTTTAAAGAGCAACTAAAAGATTTTTGTTGTAAAAATCAGAAAGAAAAAACAGATTTTATTATTTTGATTCAACACTGATCTGCAGCTTGCTGTGTGTCTACCTGCTAAAGCATGTGGAAAAAGTTGACAGGTGCTCCTGCTTAAGGTTCAGAATTTATATCCTACATAGTATCTGTCATTTTAAAAGCCTGACAGCAGAATTTTTGGTAAATTGGTGCCTTAATGTGCAACAGCCTGGATGGAAATGTGAGAATTACCTTTTTCTTCTTTTTAAATTGGATGTTTGATGTCTCATAATAAAAATTTCATGCAGCATCACGTGATGACGATAACAGGAAGAACTCATCTCTATTCTGTGGCTGGAACTGTGCTGTTGAGACAGTTGTTAAGGACATTGTAATAGACCTCAGTGTGCAGTTGTTCACCTTCAACAAGGCCCGAGGAGGCCACTAAACCACATCCGACCTTTTTACCTCACACACACTCCGAGACCTGACCTCTCTCCGCTGATTAACATTCCATTAGGGGAGGAGAGAGAGAGACAGAGACACTTTCTCTTCACCTTCTTGTCCATTATTGTTCTCTTTTTCACTCCATTTCACCTTTAAATACATCTTTCCTTTCTGTTGGCCCACTTGAAGGCAATTACTGCATCCTTCCTCCACTGCACAGCTGTTATTACACTCTTTCACACTCTCTCCACATTCAGATCTATTTTCACCCTCAGATGTGTTAATGCGTGTGTGACTTTGCATGCGTGAACGTCGTGGTATTGTCGAGGCCTGTCAGGGCAGGTTCATTACGCGGCTTTTACAGGAGCTTAACTCGACGTTGAACTGAGTTTGTGACTAATGATGATGAATACCTAAATGAATACTTAAAAAAGTGATTTATTTATTTGTGCATGCAGCCACACGCATGTAAACAGATGCCTTTTTTTTTTTTCATCTGACAGGAAAATAGCTAGGTGTTTCATTAACTGTTCCACACCTCCGTGGCTTTGTTAAGACCTGTGACTCCGGTCTCCACACCTGCTTTCTGCTCTGGAAAACTCTTTTCTGCGGCCGTCGATGTGCAGCGGCACGTGGCAAAGCCTCCCTAATAAAGACTGACTGCATAGCTGCAATATTTGACTCTCAAAACTTAAATACCGGTTTCTCGGCATGTTAATAAAAGAAAAAAAAAAAAAATCAATTCCAAAATAGGTGGATTTTCAGCAAGTGCGCTTTTACTTCTCTGTTTTCGGTTCATTGATTTTTTTTTTTAATGCAACCACAAAAACAACCTCTCAACAGATTTGAAGCCACTTGAACAAATCAAAGTTTTTATTTGTTAATTTTAATCACAGGGGTTTTTTTTATTCAATAAAAGTACAAAATTGTGTTTTGTCTGCACACAGATATCACAAAACACATTTAAACCCTGTTTAATACGACACTACTCTGAAATAAGGGTCAAATAACATAATTATTAACACTTAAATCACATTGAGTGAACAGAAAACACACATTAAAAAATCAGTACAGGCTCATATAGGAGTTTGTGTACTACTGGGATTTGTAGTATCTATAATTGGGCCCAATTTTTATTTAATAGCCCCTTTTTGGTCCCTATGGCTGATTAATTAATGGTCAGATCAATTTTAAATTAAGACCTATGCCACTGAAAACTCATCACACAGTTATTAAGATTCTCTAATGCTCCCAGTGTAAACACTGAAACATGTGCATACAGTACATACCACTCACACAAAGAGAGCAGGGTGAACAATGAGTGTGCATATCTGCATGCAAGAGTGTGTTTGTGTGCAGTTGAGTGTGAGCCAGACTCCAACTGAGAGGGGAGGCAATGGCAATTCCCACTGACCTGAAAACTAGCCAACAAGCCACCTCAAAATACACTGGGATGACAAAAAAAAGGAATATCAATGAGTGAGAAATAAACAGAGGTGAAGTCAGATTATTAGGAGAAAAAATGTGGCCTAAAAGAAACAGAAATGACGGGATGAATCAGTGTTTACGTTTCAGAAAGTCAGCATGAATGTGTGGACGAGTGAGTGAGTGGCTCTTTTTTGCTTTTGTGACTCCTAAAGGTCCCCCGCGGTCAGGAACCGATCCTCTTTCTCCCTTTTCATACACTTGTTCGCCCTCTTTTTCATACACTCAACTCTTCGTCCCCTCCCTCTCTTTTAGCGCGGCCCTGAATGCCCACCACCCCCCTTTCTCTGTCTCTCGCTCTGATGAGTGACTGATGAATGAAGTGGCTCTTTGAAGTCAAGAGTCACAGCAAGGCTGGTCAAGCGTGAAGAGATGGTCGGACAAAAGACGGCCAAGAGCGAAGGGAAGAGAAGAAAAGGAAAGGAGGAAGAGGAAAAACATGGGGGGGGCACATTCAATGAGAGAAAACGTCAAACAGCGAACATCTATAAAGAGGGGGGAGGCAGAATGTGTGTGAGAGAAGATCGTCTGTATTTTCATGTATTCTGGCACAAAATGCAAAGAAAAGTATCATGAAAGAGAAATAAAGTCATGATGGAGCGACATCGTTCAGGACCGCAGAGCTCTCTCTGTGTCAGGGTCTGGGGTTTTGTGTTGGGCTTATGTTTGGTGATGGCTGTGTTTCACTGTAAGTTGTGTGTTTTCACTGGTGACTGTGGGGATCTCTGCAGCTGGTGAGAGTGGTGCATGTTTCTGTCACTAATTGTCAGTTCCAGGGCGTGGCAGTCATCAGTGGTTGCAGGTGTGGATCGTTACCCAGCTCAGGAGAGCTGGGTATTTAAACAGAGGAAGAACCACAGACAGGCGCCAGTTCGTACTCTTACACGACCTTAACGTGGTACAGAGCGGCCGGGGATTATTTATGACAGTTGTTTCGTTAGTGCTGCACGACTGGCTCTTTCCCTCTGGCTCCTGTCTGTCCCTGGTCGCCTCTGGATCCACACCTCTCCGGTGAGCGCGCTGCTGCCTCCCCTGCTGGACCCACGCAGGCATCGACAGCACCGCGTCCCGGATCTCACCGCACTGCCTCGACTCCTGGAGCACCACCCCCGCTGCAGTGTCCCTCGGATCTCACCACACGCAGCTTCAGTCACCGCGTCACTGTGAGTATCCGAGCACTATCCCGCACACTGCAGCGGGCTGTTTTCATGTGTGACTAACGAGCCTCTCCTCCAGGATCGAGTCTCCACCCCACTGCAGTCCAGTCCTGTGTTTATTCATCGTGCACATTTCGGGTTCACTGTACTGTTGTCTTGTGCATGTAAATAATAAACTCACTTTCACTGATCCCTGGTTCTCGTGTGTGTGTCTTGGAGTTGGGTCGCGTTGGAGTTCAGTTCAACCCCCCCCTACCTGGTAACTGAACCTGACACTCTGGTTTTAAAGGGCTTCACTGCTGCATCATGTTTACTCGTTAAATTTGACAGGAATCCCACGTGGAGTCATGCACCACTTTAATTAAAATAAACAGGTTGAATCATGAGAGAAACTTTTTAATGTTGATTTCCTGTCTCAACATTCTGGCTACCCAATTATAATAAACGTCAGATTTTGCTCCATTTTGGTTGGTGAGTAGTTAATTAGTCTCCGTCCTAACGGGCGACTTATGAGAAAGTTCAAGGAGGAATCAGTCTGATAAACTCTGTCTGGTTTTCGTTTATTTCAGTCTTTTTAGTTACTGTTTCAACTCTTTGCCATAAAGAAGATCCCTGAAGGATGAACTGCCTCTTTGGTTTTAGCACAAACAGACGCTGGTGGGGGGCCTCCCAAAAACTACCCACTACTTCCTGCCAGTGGATTAGAGGATTATTAGGGTACTGACATGACCATGAACACTGCTGCCTCAGAATGAGACGTCTGCTGAATGGATTAAGATGCAGTCTGAACTAGTCCGTTTGGAATCTCCAGGGTTTTAATTCAGAACTATGACCATCTGTTAAAGTTTCAGCCTGACTGTTTATCAAGCTCGCTTCTTTGGTGATCTTTGTAGTTTCACAAATACGTTTATTGACATTACCAGCTCATGTCTGGAGCTACACCATGAGGATTGCTCAAGCAGATTTCAGCAGTGAGCAGCCTCTTCTGGAAATTTGAGAGCAAAGTTCAAAATGCACTGTTCAAAAAAAATAAAAGGAAACACATCAGATCTCAGTTGGAAAAAAGATCCCGCTGGATAGCCAGACTTATATGGAATGGCTAATGTATTAGGAACAAAAGGCCATAATCATCTGATGGATATAAAAATCATCAACTTACAAAGAGCTTCCAATTCACCAAACAGGCTGGTTCAGTTTGCTGAAATGTCATTGCAGCAGCTTAAAGTGATACTCAACTGTTTGTTTGGCCCCCACATACATCAGGGCCCATTATGAGATGATAGATGGTGTCCTGGGGTACCTTCTCCCAGATCCTGACCAGGGCATCACAGAGCTCCTGGACAGTCTCAGGTGTAACCTGTTGAAGTTAGATAGACCTAAACATGATGTCCTAGAGATTTTCTATTGGATTTAGGTCGGGCGAGCGTGGAGGCTAGTCACTGGTATTGATTCTTTCATCCTACAGGAACTGCCTGCACACCGTTGCCACATGAGGCTGGACATTATCGTGCACCAGAAGGAACCCAGGACCCACCGTGCCAGCAGAGGGTCTAACAATGGGTCTAAGGATTTAATTCCAACACCTGATGGCAGTCAGATGTCATTGCTTATTCTTTACGTCTGTGCATCACTGACACGCCACCAAACTGATCATACTGAACAATGTTAGAGACAGAATAATGTTCACTGCAGCTTCTCCAGACCATTTAATGTCTGTTACATGAGCTCAGAGTGAACCAATGTAAGTCGCTTTGGATAAAAGCGTCTGCTAAATGACAGTAGTAGTGAACCAGCACTCATTTGTGAAACGCACAGGGCGCCAGTGCTGAACCCGCCAATTCTGGTCGAGCTCCACGTTGCCAGACACTGAACACAGAATCCACTAGAGGACAGCAAGACCTCTGGGCCTTATGGTTTGGTAAGCAACAGTCATGCTGGCGGTCAACCGGAGGTCCCTTTGTATGGCTCTAGCAGTACTCGTCCTGTACCTCCTTGCACAAAGGAACAGATACTGGTCCTGCTGATGGGTCAAGGACCTTTGGTGGCCCTGTCCAGCTCTCCCAGAGTAACTGTTTCCTGGAATCTCCTCCAGGCTCTTGAGACTGTGCTTTGAGACATAGCAAACATTCTGGAAATGCCATGTATTGATGTCCCATCCTGGTGGAGTTGGACTGCCTGTTAAAACCTCTGTAGGGTCCAGGTCTCACCTCATGCCAGCAGCAGTGACATTGACAATCATCAAACGCAGCACTATTGAAAAGCAGTCAAAAAAAGAAGGAAGAGGAGAAAAATGTCTGTGGCTCCACCTGAAAAACAATTCCTGTTCTGGTCAACTTAACAGACCAGATAAATATAGAAAAATAACGATCTAAAAAAACTGTATAAAATATACACAAATGGCTAATGTATATTAGCTTCCCATGTGTATCTGCTGTAAAATACAGAGGCTTCATAAATTTAGAACATTAAAATGTCTCCTGAAAATCGTTAAGCCTCACTGGGACAGAATCTTTTCTTAAACTCTAAAACAGCTGATTAATGTTCTCTTTAATACAGCTCCTGGCAAAATCTAAAACAACAAAATATCCTGTAAATTTCCCATATATCAGGTTTATAAATCGAACAACTAAGCAGTAAGTTGTTAAAGGACTTGGATTTATATTTTTGCACTGATTTTAGAAACGTAACACCGAGAGTGGGTGAAGTTCAGTTTCTTTTCCCGTGAGCGGTTTGACAGACAGCACAAGGCTGTTGGCAGCCACATTACGTGGCATGAGGGATCAAAAGGATGATTTAAACATTACAAGATTACGTCCTAAACTTCTTACACGAGGTATCAAAGCAGATACTTTCTGAAGATTGACTGGCTGAATGGTTTTGAAACACCCACATCATAGATTTCACTTTGTTATCTGGCGTTCACCCCAAGACCACTAGTTTTTTTTTCTACCCACACGAGTTTACAAAAAAAACAGAAGATGAAGATAAAAATAAAATGATGGCTTCTCCGTCATGCAGCTCCCCTGAGAAAGAACTCTACACTCCTCCGGTGTTTATCTCAATCTCACATCAGATCAGATCACGGGCAGATAAAGGCACATCCTGACACATCACTTCCTCTCTCTGGAGGAAGCTGACATGATCTGGGGACCCAGAATGACAGCGTGCTGGCAGGGGTGACCAGGAAGTGAAACTTCTGACATGAAATAAGAGCAGCAAACTGTGAGAAAGGGAAAGGTGGGGGAGATAACAGCAAGACGAGAAACCATACAGACAGTAAGAATGGTGAAACCTACATATGCGTGGCCCAGATCCATGAAGCTGAATTAGGAGGGGGAAGTGGAAGCAGGACACCAAGAGACAAGGAAATGAAGAGACACTAAGAATAGTATAACTGGATTAGCTTTAACGCTGACCTTTATTCAGCAGGACGGCACTCGCTCACTCCCACAATGGCTCTTTATTGCTGCTACAGAGAAGGTTTGTTCTACTTTTTAACACTTTGATTCACCTCAACTAAGGCCACGCCAATATGACAGCATGGCAGCACAGTGAAATCATGTGGGTAAATATTGGACTGCACGCCGGGATGGACCTGCAAGACCTCACAAACCTGCACAAACAGAAAACACTAGCTACGTTTACATGGGCACATTTAATCGGAATAAACGCCCAATCGGATAAAAAAGACGTCATGTAAACATGTCAACCCGAATGTTTTGATCCGATGCAGCCTGATCCGAAAGAAATTTACTTCCGATCGAGAGGGGTGGTTTTGTCCGATCTCCATTCGGATAGACGTGCATGTATACACCCATTCGGAAAGAAAGGGTGAAAAGAGCCCTTTGTGCATGCGTACAACTTCAGCGTGACGTATTTCCACTTTCGCAGACTCAAGTAGGAAACATAGCGGGAGGTAAACAGAAGTGGTCTGCTGGTGCAGTCATCCTGTCATCCTGCTCTCCTCTCCTGTGGTGGAGGAGCAGTAGTAATATGTATTCAGCCGCTAGCTTAGTTAATGCGACCAGTAAAAACCCAAACATAAAGGTAATCACCCGCAGAAGGTCCATATTGGGGATAACGTGAGTCAGATCGAGCACATGATGGGGCGGGAAAGACGTGCAGAAAGGACGGAGTTTGTTTACTTTTTTTTCTTCCCCCGGAAAGACAACTCGCTGTGCGCATGCTCAACTCATTTAACCTGATTGAGTGCTTGGTGCATGTGTACTCATGGCATGATCAGATCATTTCAGTTAGTGTCCATGTAAACAGGGATTTGGGAATTCAGATCGACCAAGATTTTAATCAGATTGGGGAAATTTGGCGCATGTAAACGTAGCCACTGAAAGAAAACTTCCCTGTATGAAACTTCGAGGCCTCTTGATGGAAAACAAAAAGGAACATATACTGTATTGCTCTTCTTCTACTGTTACACGCAGACTCCCCCCCATTTTCAGTCCTCTTTTAATTTGAGCTCAAGCCAAACAAAAGGGCGAGTGAGTTTGGGCTTATTAGAAACCACATTTCCCACCCTGTTATAATTCTGTATTTAAGTTTTGAACTTCGCTCTTTGAAGCACTTTGTTTTTGTAAAGGGCTGTACAATTACAACTCACTAAAGACGAGGTGTGAAAGTACACAGCTGCAATCAAGCGAAGCAGCAGTGAAACAAAAAAATGCAGCACAGTAATAATTTACTCTAAAGCATCTTGCTTTAATAACTGTTGGAAAAGACTAAGAGTTTCACTTCCTGAACTTTTGTTTGACTTGTTCTGTTACTTTTCTTTGGGATTTCACCATTAGAGACAATAGTTACACACAAACATTTGCCTTATTCACATATGATTCATTACTTGATGATAAAAGAAAGATTTCTATGATTAGTTTTTTTCTTCTCTTCCTGTATGATCATGTCATCATTAATACTCAATAAAAGCATTTTCTCGGAAAGAAGAAGAGAAACCTGTCTGAATCACACTAAGGGTGAAAAGACAGAAAAAGAGGTTAGAGGGCTAAACTTGTTATTAGATGACCAGAAAATAACATTTTATTTGAAACTAATGATATTAGTGCCATTAGTCAGGTATGTGACAGACAGAGCGGAACATTAATGTACGAAACTGTAGCAGAATTCAGCGGAAGATTAGTCACACAAATCAAATAAACGCAGTCTGGTGAGTCCAAAAACTTTCTCCACACACACACACACACACACACACACACACACACACACACACACACACACACACACACACACAAGTGTGTTTTGGTATCCTTATGGGGACCGTCCATTGACTTCCATTGATTTTAGTAACTAAATTTATACTTAACCCAAACCTTTTTCCTAACCTTAACCATTACTGATCTATAACTAACCCTAAGACTAACTAAAACTCTATTCACACCATACCTATAAACCTAACCCCTAACCCTAAAAAGGGGAGTCCCCAGGCTTCGGTCCCCACAAGAACCCTCGGACCCCAGAAAGATAGTAAAAGTCAGGAAACTGGTCCTCAGGAGGTCAGAAATACAAACCCACACACACACACACCCACACACACACACACCCACACACACACACACACACACACACACACGACACTAAATTCCTGTCCGATCTGATAAAATAAACACACCGTGTGTGTCTGTGTGTGTGACCATCGCAGTAATTCAAAGCTCCTCCCAAAAGGCAGTAAGCAATTTGCATTTTTCCCACAATTCAATTAACACGCCTGTCAACCTCTCCTCTCCATTCACGGGCCTCCTTTGACCATCACTCACTCACTCACATCAGCTTCATGCTAGAAAAAAAAGCATTTCTATGTTTGATTACAAAAAACAAGAGGAGCTCAGGCTGACAGAAAAGAAGAAGCTCCCAGATGACATCCTGTCCGAACATGTCACATCCAGGGATGTGAAAAAGACAGTGCCGGTAATGGACGCGGAGAGCAGGCCGTGGGGACGTCTCTTTGTCCTTCCCTGTCTTCGAAGAAGACGAGAGAATGAAGGAGACAAGAAATGAAAGGAAAAATAAAAGAATAAAGACATCTCAGGTGAAGGCACTCAAGGAAAGACAGCTTCAGGGTCATTGTTTAAAAAAAAGAGAGAGCAAACGATGGAGACGAGGCAGAGTCAGATTTAAAAACCCAGGAAGAAGAAGAGGAAGCTGCCAGTGAGACACTGACTTCACAGTGAGACGAGCTAATTAATCAGCGAGTCTCTCTTCTGATTAATAAGCTGTAATCCCATTCTCATGGATAGCATACCATAGCATTCTGCAGTATCAGTCATTAACCGGTATAGAAATGCCCACTAATCACTCAGTCACTTTTAGCTAGCAAAGCTAATGCTAGGCTAGGATAATCAATAGGCTGTAATCCTGTTGGCGGAGCTGCAGCAGCATAGCGGCTCTAATTACCAGCTGCAGAAATGCCTGCTAATCATTCGCCGCACGGGTATTTGTCCACGGGGCAGCAGAGTTGACGCAGTGGCGGTGCAGCCTTGACATCTGACAGTCAGCAGCAGAGAGAAGAACACACAAGAGTGACATGGAGTACGAGAAGCTGTGTAACGATTAAGAAACATCACTCGTGCTTTTCTCTCCCACTTTACTCTCCGTCCATCATCTACATCGAACAGACACGCAGTTTGCTCAGTGACAGCTCAGCGAGATGTTTGTGTCATTCAAGTTTAATCAATCAGCTATAAAACCCTCCCCGATCAATAGCTGCTAATCAATAATGTGGGATTCAGACAAACCAACGATAAGCCTTTACAGACCGCGAATGGAGACAGTTGTCAGCGTCCAAGCAGATCTTGTTCTGTCTTTAAAAGTCACTGAGGGGAAACAGATGGGACAAATCAATGTCTGCAACAGATTTAACTCAACTTGACCTTTCCTGGTTCAAGCTTCGCCAGGTCTCAGTTTAATGTTGATTTTATAGCATAATACTCCTCAGATCAATTTTACTCTAGTCATTTTGCCTCCTTAATCAAACAAAAACAAACAGTTGTCTCCTGTAAAATGTCTGCAGAGTCACCGCAATGCACTGCTTGTGTAGCGAGGGGCCCAACAGAGGTATTCAAATATTCCCAGGAGCTAAGGCCTAAAATTTGCATTGTGCAGATGGGTTATATGTTACGCTGACCCGAGGATGAACTCGACTTGAACTCCTGTAGACAAGAGACGGCAGCGGTGTTGCTGAAAAAGACCTGTCAACATCCACCTCAAGCTACTGAAGAAGAAAACACATCAGGGACATATCTCACCCTTTTATGTGGGAGATTGTGCGAGAATCAAACATCCTTTAGCTGCATTGTCAAGGGCAGGGCATTAAACCTAAGAGCCACTTTCTTCCCGGTATTATTAGCCGTTATCCACCCAATCAAGCCTTGAATGTAAGGCTTAAAGTTTGATGAGGAGTACTGTTGAGTGAGCTGTCTAAATAACTATTTATTTATAGAAATCAATTCAGAAACTTTGCTGACAGTAAAAAGTCTGTTGGCCTGCCAACATGGTCAATAGCTAATGTTAATATAGTTTAGTAACATAATGTCATAACAAAATGTTTTAGAGTCTCTACCCATCTGTCCTTGCTCCACAAAACCGATTCAATAAGACTAGCGTTGTCCTCTAAATGAGGGATACTTGTACTGTGCAAGGTCTTAATGGGTTAATATAACGTACGTTAAGTAATGCAGGCGCGGATCAGTCACAAGTGTAAACCCAATTAGTGTGTAGTTTTCATTAAGAGAAGCAGCGTTGTCCCGTGAGACTGATTGTGACTACGGCTCAGTAAACGAGGGGAATGACTGGATGGAGGGACGTGGGAGTGTTTGTTGGGAATGCCGGAGCGCAGCGCGGCCACAACCGCAGGATGAGCGGACGTAACCGGCTTTGGAGAGCTTGGCCGCCAGCGCTTAAACCCAGTTAATCTGATTGGATTAACACCGACCTGCCTGACAAAACACGAGTGCGTGAGTACGTGCACACATGAAGACACAAGCTCACCGTTCTGGTTCATGCTGATCAGCTGGGGGCTGCTTCTGCAGCTTCCTAGAGTTCATCTGGATTTGAGGCTGTGATGACTGGCTGATGGCATCATGCTGGGTTTCCACATGCATCCGCTCCCATGCCCCCACCCCCAGCCCCCCTCACACACATGCACTTATTCACAGAGCCATCTTAGAGTGCACGACTTGTGCTGTGAATCTGAAACAGACCTTTTGAAAGGAGTGCGGTGCCCAGTGCTTGACAACCGTGCTAATTGACTAGCCAACTCCCCAGCAATGAAGCTAAATGTTTTCACCACTCCATCTTTTATCTTTTCAATCACTTTTTGACAGCTCTCCTCTTGTCCCACACTCATCCCATCCTCTGCTTGCCCATACCCCCCCCCTTCGTACTCATACATGTAATCATTCATTAGAACCAAGGCAGTTGTCCATTAGGCAAAGCAGCCATTTTGGAAATTGCAGCAAATCTTCCATGAAAAGACATTCCATCTAATGCGGTAGTCACGCTCGGAGGGAGAGGGAGAGAAAGATGGCAAAGGAGGGAAAGAAAGACATGAGGGCAGAGATGGAGAGAGAGGGGGGGGAGGAAAACGAGGGGAGTGAGAAAAGTGAAGTCCCCCTCCCTCCGGCCGTAAAGCCACCAGGCGGAAAGACGGCCTGCTGTTTGATTATAGACTGACACCATCCTTGATAGAAGAAAGAAGGGATGGAAGGAAGGAGGGGGAGTGTTTCAGAGGCGAGATGAGGGGATGAAGAGGAGGCGAGGGAGAAACAGATGAAGTGAAAAAACCCAGTGATGTGAGGGAGGACCAAGATGGAGGTGGTAAAATTAGCCCCATCACTTTGCTTACCAAGACAATCTGTGACACACTAAGATTAAAAACACACACTGTTATGAGATCTGTGCACAAACACACCAGAAGAGTACAGATGGCCTCTCCCATTGGAAAGTGTGGCTCTAATTTGAGCAAAGTGATAGGACCCTCCTTAACCAATTACAGCTCCCATATCTTACAGCTTGCATTAGGAGTCTGTTAGTGTCACACACTCTTAAAAGGTGTGTGCGTGTGTGTATCACCACTGGAACAGCGAATATTTAAACTGATAGATGTTCAAAATGGGAAATCTGCTGAGTGAGTGAGTTTCTATCTCCCACGACGCCACAGTTCAACTCCATCTCATCTAATCACCGATCAAAGACGGACCTCTCCCTCCTATTTCCCAGCATTCATCTCACCGCAGCTCACCATCACTTAATGTGCACTTTTCCAGAGCTGACACACACACCGCCAGCCCAAACTCAGACTGATCCGACTATCGCAGCGCGTTTTCTCCCCCACGTTTCAAGACGTACTGAACTTTTAAAAACCTCCACTGTGGATCTGATTTCGTCAGCATATAAAAGAATCATTAAACGCTCTGCTGAAGGGAATGAATCTTTAAGAGGAGACTCATCTGTTGAGTGTAAAACCCCCCAAAAAGCTAATCCAGGCATTGAACAGCTGCCTGGCCGGAAAGCTGAGTTTTGCAAAAATAGATTTTCAACATTAAAACCACAATTATGTAAATTTATATACAATAATTTTACAGTATCTGGTAATATTTATAACGATAAAGCCAGATTTAACTGACCAGTTAGTTGAACTTCATGTTCTGCAAAAACAAATGTTGCCCGTCAATGCAAAAAATGATGATTATCTGAAAGATTTTACCAACTTACGACTTCCTGTTGATGTTTTTTTCTGATTTGTATGCTGTTTTCTCACTGTCAGGATGCCGAACGGTTAAAAACCAACATTTGCCTGTGAACTTTGTCCAAATTCACACTTTATTTCTGCAGCACTGGAACTGTTTGTGTAAAACCCACTTGACAGCTGGATGAGAACACAGCTGCAGAGCGAGATGATGAATCTCAACACAAGGGCTGCTGCTGCTGCGTGGTCAAACATTTCTGGATGAGTGCTTTCTGTTTCTCATAAGTACAGATTCTACTCCAAACCACTTCCTCCAAAAAGTGAGCAGATGTACTTTATGTGTGTGTGTGTTTTATTTCCCACTGACAATACGCACAGCTGATCTGAAAGCTATGCGTACAACGCTGTACCACAAAATCCCCTCAGTGTCGTTTAGGGAACACAGTTAATCTTTTTCACACTTCCGCTGCCCTCTTCCATACACCACCACTGCCCTGAAGAGAAATTCTTCTTTACATTAACACAACAACAGGACAGGAAGCAAAACAATGAGCACGGCCAGAGAAAAAGTGGCAATGAGAGAGAACCAAGAAGCGAACATCAATGTGACAGAGAGAAGAACCCAGAGAGAGAACGGGCTTCCAGTTTCTATTGTTGTGTTGTATGTGATACGGAGCGGCATTCTTTGTCTTCAGGGTGTTATTAGGCTTATAGTTCCTTGTTTCTCCTGTCAGGACTGATCGGATAGTCGATTAAATCTGAGGGAAAAGATTGTCTCTGTGCAGTGCTCATGCATGCAGCCCTCCGTTCCACTCAGCCTCCCTGTCTCGTTTCGTTCCCCCGACTTCTTCAGGTGCTGAAACAACTACACAGCAAAAAACCAAACAACAAAACAAGTTTAGGCTTTGAAACGGTGCTCGCAGAGTGATGAAAGGCCGTTTATCCTGCATCCACTGTGATATCACAGCTCGCCGCACAGAAGGGCTGGTTATCACCTCTGACCGAAGGGGGGCCAGAAGAGTCGGGATCGACGCCAAAACAGCAAATACCAGGGTTTGTGTGTGTGCGTGTCCCAGTGGTAATAATCACCCGGATTAGAGTGGAGCCAAACCCCTGCAGGGTCCTCCACTCCTCCCCCCCATCAGCCCTGCCCTGCCTGTAGCGCTGATCCCCCAAGTTTGAGTCGCCACGGGAAGCTGAGCAGCCGGTCTCACATCCCCACTGAGCCTGGCTGCCAGACAGGAAAATTTTCACATTTTTAAACCCCCTTTTCATCCCTATTGATTATTAATAGCAAAAAAACGAAACACTGAGCAAGCTCAGGCAACACAAAGGCTCATACCCCGACAATTCGACAAGCGCACCCTTCAGCCGCAGGGGTGCAGCGAAATGGAAGTTGATACAGCTGTCAATATGTCTGAGTGAAGGATGCAACAACAATGGGGAGGTATGTGTGTGCGTGGGGGTCAAAACAAGAGATTATTACTGAGCAAGTGTTACCTGGTGCATTACACACCCTCATATGAGTTCAGCCAAATCTCAGTGTGTGATTCAGAGGAAGGGCCCCTGATATTGGCATCTATCAACACATGTCAGAGGTACCGCTGAGCTCCTATGATATTGGTGAAAACACTGTGTGGAAATGTCGATCAACATTTTTCTCCCTGGATCCATGATCATCCCATCATGCAGGTTTATTCATCCTGTTTATTTTAAAACAGTTCCTCGTCCAGTAAAGACAAAATAAAGATACATCCATTATGTAGTACTAATAAAGGTGTAGTACTTAGTTATTTTAAAAAGCATCAAGTGTTTCTGCTGTGAATTATTACTGTTCTATTCTGTAAAAATGTTGTTAAAGGATTATAAGTTCAGGCTTATCTGAATGGTCAGTGTTGTAATAAGAGGCTCAACAGAAAACAATGATCTGATTGTTAAAACTGGAAAGAATTTGTTAATAATTGACTTGACTGTAGTTCTGTTTAAATATTCTCATCCTGAGAAACCAAATAATATGGAGCTCGGTTATCTTCCTACATTTTCAACAATGAAACTTTTGTGAAAGTTTATGTGCCTTAAATATCCAAAGTATGAATTGGTGCAAAAGGTGGAAGTAATTCTCACGCGCTGGTTTCTGCAACAGAACAACCTTCTCCTGGTTTTACCTCAGAGTTTTCTGCTTGCTCTCCTTCTTGTTGAGGACCCCCGGCACACAGTTGGTGAGCTCGGTCCAGTCAGCGTGCAAACCGCAGCTCCAGCCGGTGGAGAACCGAGAGAAGAGCCAGGTCTCCTTGCGGTTTGGTCGGTAGCAGGTACACTTCTTCTGTCCCGGTCTGCAATCACAGGGAACCTCCAGACGGACATTCTGGACCAGGTGCCGACCGAAGGTAGTCCCCCCTGTCTTCTGGATGTGCAAAAACACAATCACGTCCTCCCCTTTTATTTGGAAATCAATCGTCCTTTCCAGGTCCCTGACGGGGAAGTAGTATTTCTTAACGTAGTGGGGGTCCGGAGTAGGGAAGATGTCCCCCTCGTCTTCCTCTGTGAAATACCCGTGCGGGGAGCCGAAATTGATCACCCCGGGAGCCACGTACTGATAAAGAATCAGCATAAAACAGACAGATCCGACGACGATCAACAAGAATTTGCTGCTCCTCTCGACCATGATCCTTCCCAGTGCGGTTCCTACAGCACGCTACCATTTCCCAGTCAAGCCGACAACAGAGAGCAGGACGCTCGGCTCACTCATTTTCGCTCTCCCCCGCCGAGAAGGACTCGTTTTCAGAGCTCAAGAGTAGCTCGTTCCGTTTGGAGACGACCGGTGAAGTTGGCTCATGGTTCTGCGAGACGACTCAACACGGTGAAAGACGCATTGTAACTCGTTGAAAGCTCCCCTCCCCTGAAGCAGACCCTCCCCCGGTTACTTTCCGCTGGTTTCCAGTCAACACAACAGGCTCACTGCATCACAGTGGAGCTATGTACCCAGGATGCAGCGCGAAAGCCATCGCTCAACCTCGCTCGCTCGCTCGCTCGCTCGCTGAAAACACTAAAAGGGAGAGTCGCTTTAATTTATTGGTTGACACAAAACGGCTACGTCAGTCATTTGTAACCAATAAAACGCTGCAGATGAACAGATTTATTTTAATATATTTATTTGAGCACTGTAAGTTAACTGTGATACAGCAAATGGGAAGTTATATTTTGAAATACTAACGAGTTATCTTATCATGTTTGAATAACATATTTTCTCTTTCTGGTTATCTATCCTTAGATGAGATAATAGCCACAGCTCTATGCTTTTATTTTGGAATATTGCAACTTTTAGTATATTTGCAATTTCAATTAAGGATTTCTTTTGAGGTCCACCTGGATAAATTATCATGTTGCATTTATGTAAATATAATTCTACAGTATTTTACTTTAGATGTTGATGCTTTTTCACAACTCTGCATAACGTGAGCTGTGACTCACTTGTCTTATTGGTCACACAGTTTAGATCAAGTTTAATAATATCCCAGTAATTCCTCCTGATTTTAACAGAATTAGTTTCATCCAGGTAACAATAATTTTCCTGATGTTACTGATATTTGTGGAGGTCACCTGGTGATTTTGCATAGCCACACAATTTGGTTATGTGCAGCTAAATGATTATCAGGTTGTAATTAATAAGGTCTGGAAATTAGTTGTTAAAAAAACTTGTGGGATATTTTACAACATTACTGCCTTCTTCAATATTAAATGTAGCATCATGGATTCAGTGAAACATGTTTAGAACCTTCTTTGTTTTGTTTCAACAAATCCATCCCCGAGTTGGACAATAACAAATCAACAAATGGTAAAACTTACCAAATGTGCAAAATGAGTACATATATAATTCATTTAATCATTTGGACACAAGTCTGACGTGAGATCACGGCAAAAATGATGAAGGCATTATACGTTTTGATTTTCGAGGCTACAAGTAATCAGAATTTCATATGAAACAAACGTGTTAATAAATGATCTGAAATCATGGAACTATTCTAACATATGACTTTATGGTGGATAACATTGAAAAATAAGCATTACAATGCACCTCAAAATGAGTTGGAAGTAGTTCTTTAATGCAGCTGTTGTTTTTATGAAGAATTCCAACTACTTCTTAATCACGTCTCTTACCTTAATCAGCACTTCCTTAATTACCTTACTTTCTCTGTTGTGAATTTTGTGTTGTTACCGCCTACTGAAGCAGCTAGTTTCCTGTTGCACCCCCCCCCAAATGTTCACATCTCAAAAACTGAGCTTATCTTAAATACACAAAATAATTGTGGCTTTTGTTGATGCATAAAGTCAAACAGACAGAAAGAATACCACAATATTATTTAAATTCTGAGGTATTAGTGCTTTGTTGGAGTATTTTAGTTACAAGCACATCTGAACGTTTCCTCTAATATATTATATATTTCATTTAATGCCATTTATTTTATTTAAATGATAAACTATGAATAACTTGTGATGAATCTAGTATAATAAATGGACATGTTGGGATTATATCAGTGTTCTGGCTGCAGTTTGTCTGAAGTATTTTGGGATGATATAATGATAAAAAAAACTGAAAAATAAAGAGAAAAGTGATGTAGTTACAACTAAAGTTTAATAATATAATGAGAGGGCCTTGAAATAGCCACTGCAATATTAAGAATATCATTAAAAAGATAGACCTGTGTATAAATTTGTTTCTTTTTTGTTATTTTTGTTATGTTTCTTATCAAAAACAGTAAAATAATAAAAATCTAATGTGGCCTAAAATATTAAGGTGCTTTTAACATTATTGCTGTTTGATTTTGTTGTCAACATCTTTTTTTATTTAGGAAAGCAAATATTTCCACAGTTTAAATGTCTAAAGTAACTTACGTATATTTTTTAAGAAATTTGTGATGAGGTAATTTTAGTTGTAAACAAGCACATCGTCACACTGCACAAATAACTTTAGAAGATCTTGAATTCAGCAAAACAGCTTGATAAATAAAACATTATCACAACATGAAATCAGCATATATTTATGACTTTGAGAGCAGTCTAAAGGTTTTAATGTTTTCAAGTGAAGTTCATAACAAAAGTCATTTCAAGCCACTTTAATGGACGTGAATTGGACTATTTATGTCTGTAAAGATAGCTTTATAAAAACATTTCAGTTGATTGTTAATAGGAATCAGCTTCAATGTAAAAAAATATATATAGTCATTTTTTAGTTAATGGTTAACATTGGCAGCTATTCCATAACAAATTCTTTCATTCTTAAATAACTGAAAACTTCATATGAAAACTGAAACATTTATTTGATGGTTTTAGTCCCTGATATAAGATCCTAGTGATGTCTGTGGTGCATATAATGTCGCTCACCTTTCTAACTACTTCCTCAGGTGTTTATCAGAGCTCTATTTTTTCTGCACTACGCTGTGTAAAAGCTCCAAACTGGATCCTGGATTTAGAATGTTCTAAAATCTGACAACCATAAGATCAACGTCAGCTTCTGTTTCTCCTGCTGGTGGTCAGCAAAGAGCCCTGCTGACCCTCTTCACTTCAACTTTTAGCTCAAAGTCAAATTAATCCCATCTTTAAGGAGCATGTCTGAGCTGCTGGTTGGGGTTCACTTTATTCAAATGCTACAAAAACAGACTGTGAGATGCTGGTTTCCATCAGTGCTCCTGCAGGTTTCCCTACAGTTTCTCAGTCATTTGTTAGAACAGATGTTTGGTGTGATAATAGACTGTGTGTGCACACCTGATTCCCACATGTTTCTTGCAAGAGGCTCAGATCACTGAGCACAATCAGCTGGATCCAGGGTGTTTAAAACAGCAGTTGGTTGTGGCTCGTGGCGGATGAGGTTAGCGAAATGAAGTTCTGTGTAACTTTGTGCTTTTTTATGCTGATGATGTGATGCTTGTTTAGTAATTACTGGTGCTTTCCATGATTTCCCAGTTGGAGGCGGATCTCTGAAGGCCTGCCATCGTGAAATTTGGGAGGTGGATTTTTAAGTTGAGCCAGGTGTTCATGGGTTTTAGATGCACAAATATTTTCACCGTATTTTAAAATTCTTTTTGGGGAAAAATATTGTTTCAAGTTCTCTTTAAGAAAAAAATGTTGATTCTGTTTTATATCACTAATTCTGGATATTAACAGTTGTTAAAAAGAAACAATCACTGATTCAATCTGTCAATCTTGAGTGTTTGAAATCCTTTTGATGTAATTGCTAACATGAATGATTTACTGTTAAAAGCATTTGTGTTTCATCATCTTTAATAAAAAGCAGTCAAGTCTACAGTTTATTATTAATTTGTTTCCATCCAGAATCTCTCTAAAGGTTGTTCAGGAGGTTATTGGGTCAAACAGAAGTTCTTCTTACTCAGTTAAAGTGTTGAAAGGCAGAAAAAAAACTGTGCTATAACATAAAAAAGAAAATGGTGGCCTTTTGTAAATGGAAGCACACTTTGCAAAGGCCAATCCTTTTTTGAATAGCTTAAAAAGAAACTGCACTAAAATTAATTTGGCTTCTCTTTTTCCCCATTTCTTTAACTCGCCAAAAAAAAAAAATTACACAAATCTGCAGCTAAAGGGAAAAAAAATGACACTGAACTTAATGAATCAACTTTATGCGTAATATTTTTCAGTCTCAAGGCAACACAAAGTTCCATGAAGAGACAAAACTCACAGAAATAAAACAAAAAATATGGAAAAAGGTTGAAGGCAAATATAAAAGTAATTACAAACTGCATTTTAAAACCCCCAAAGCAGTATGATAAAGAAGATTTAACTTTTCAAGTTGTTTCAGAAACCTTTTATGAAGGTTTACCTGTTGAAAGTGAAACCAAACATTTGCTCTGTCTTTTACTCAAATTTGCTGTTTTTGTTTTGAGCAATGTGTGTGCACATCTGTCAGATAAAGTTATAACAACTTAAAACTGAATGAATAAAGGAATTTTTACGTTTCTTTACCTTAAAACGGTTCAGTATGTGTGTCCATATCATCAGATGAATTAGCTGGATTCAGTGATGCTAATTCCGCCCCCTAGTGGCTGGCTGCAGCATAACCCCGCCCCCTCCGTTAAAACAAATGGGACATTTTCCATTAAAATTCTAAAAACACATTTTCTGATATTTTTTTTAAAGAGTTGATTTGTGTAGTTCTTGATTTAAGTTGACATTTTTAATTTGTGGTCTTACCTAAAACAAAACATCACATCTCCATCTAATCCCAGCTCATAATCCAGCTGTTTAAAACCACACGGCTTGTTAATGTCATGAGTTAAAAACATTTGTTGCTTACTTAAACTCTCACTTGGCTTGGTTTCAGTCGAGATTGTTGCACCTTGACAGGGAGCATTTTTTCTTTCCCCCCTATGCGATTATCTCAGCGTGATTGGGCAGCCAGCATGTTTGTGAGAGCCAGTTTTAGTCCTGAATAATTCAGCCTGCTTATTTACATGTACTTTACTCACACTGAGGCTGCATCTGCCTGTCACACTGCTGTTTAACACACTCATGATTATGACTCGTGCCTTGCCCTTGGCATCACCCAGATGTAATAAATACTGGGAGATTTTGGGAAATACGCCTGTCAGGGAGCAACTCAGAGTATTAACACTGTGTATTTGCTGTCGTGTGTGTATGATTTTTGTTCCCAGCCTGAGCTGCGCCATTATGAGCAGGGTTACTTACAGAAGATGGATGTCAGAGAGTGTGTTGCCCCCTGGCTTGAGTATAAAGTTATGACAGTGTGTTTATCATCCAAACCAGTTTATTGTTGCCTTTTGCATAATGATCCTGTTCAGATGGATATTATCTTGGTGTTTGTGAGTTGACTCAGTGTCTCTGATGTTTGCGTTACATCTCTTTGTTTCTATATTTTTTAATTCCACCTTTCATGTCTGAGTTTAAATCTAAGATTTTCTTGTGTTGAGAAATTAGTCTGTTGTAATCTTTAAGTTTATAATGTACAAGCTCTTGTGTGAATGATTTTCAACGCTTGAGATTTTAGCTCCACGTCTGCAAAATTAACAGAGTTTTAAAATTCTTTTGTTGACTTAGACCGGCTAAACGTGTTTGTCACATGTAAACAGAGGACTGTTAGTTTAACACGCTGTATTTTAGTTCATTATCTACAAAATTAACTGAGTTACAGCCTTTTCTGTGTTTGCTAAGACTGATTAGTTGTGGTGGCCATTTTGAGATGGGGGAATAAGTTGTAGATACACACCCAACAATTAAGAGTTTCATTAAAATCTGTGCAGTGGTTGATTAGATATTTAGTAGGTAGTAATAAATATTTGAGAACTGTGAAACACTTTTTGGTGAATTAGAAGAGAATCATGTTGAAACTGTTTCTGTTGGGTTCATTCATGGTGCAGAAGGTTTTGTCCTGACATTGTTTTGATTTGTAAGAATCCACTCTGAGGCCCTAATGTCTGCCCTGGAAGCACAACACACACACACATACACACACACACACACACACACACACACACACACACACACACACAAGTGTGTTTTGGTATCCTTATGGGGACCGTCCATTGACTTCCATTGATTTTAGTAACTAGATTTATACCTAACCCAAACCCTTTTCCTAACCTTAACCATTACTGATCTATAACTAACCCTAAGACTAACTAAAACTCTATCACACCATACCTATAAACCTAACCCCTAACCCTAAAAAGGGGAGTCCCCCTCATGGGGACCAGGCTTCAGTCCCCACAAGAACCCTCGGACCCCAGAAAGATAGTAAAAGTCAGGAAACTGGTCCTCAGGAGGTCAGAAATACAAACCCACACATACACACACACACACACACACACACACACACTCCCTATGTTCAGACATGCTCCGTCTGTTTGTGCCTTTCTTTTCATTTAGCCAGCAGCCAGGACGAAATACCACTGATTGCAAAACACAAACACACACGTACACATGCACATGCACATGCACATGCACATGCACATGCACATGCACATGGACGCACTGAGCAGGGAGGTGCAGGAACAAGCATTTTTAAACCCTCCATGCAGGAACACAAATCACTTTCCTAACTCACACTTTGATTGCAAAAACAGCAGCAATGGATTTGTTTGTTTTTCTTACAAACAAAAAATACATTAAAAACAATTAACAGTCCGTTTTCATCATGAAGTTCATAAATTAATTATTCCCAGAACCTCCCCTGAATATTTTGATTGGATGTGCCTGAGGGAAAGTGCAAGCTGCAGGAAGACAAACAAATCTAAACAAATCAACTTACTGTGTACTTCCAACATTCCAGAGTCTGTAAATGTTTGACGGGGTTTCGTATAAGAACGAGTTTAAGAGTTCCGGTGTGTTTTAGAGTGTTTAATTTTTATTTTAGGTTGAAATTTGTGTTCAGTTCATCCAGGTGTAAGTTTTCATGTGGAGGCCTTGCAGATCCAGTTCTGTTTGAATACAAAAAAAGACTGTTTATATGTGAGTAATTACATTTACACCTCAGACTGTATCAGTTTTGCAATCTGACACTGTAAATCTGAGAAAGATGTGATGGTGAGAAAAATCATAAAACAAGTCCAAAGTTAGTTTTCTGAGGAATTTTCCTGTAAACAGATTTAAACGCTGCAGCAGTAGAATCTGACTTTCAGCACTCAGTTACATCATTTTTACTTGTTTAATTTATTAGATTTTGCATTTTTGATACATGAAATTTGAACTCCAGGGAATTTATTCAAGAGTTTCTCATAAATAACTTAAAAAAAAGAGAATTTTCCCCAAACTCAGATATACTGAAATATATTGTTTGGTATTTGTCACTGATTTGTATTTCTATTCAGTCAATTAAATAACAGTTTTTTAATGTTTGATCTTTTTTTTCTAATGCAGTTATTTTTAAGGTTTGGATTCCTTTCAGGTTTCTAATTTTACAGATTGTTTAATTTCAACATTTCATTTTGCCATTTAGCTCCATCGGCTTCATATTGTCACACTTTTGTTTATGATCCACAATAAAATGATATGACGCCTCTTCACGTCAGAATTCCTGGTAACAAGTACTTTTACTTCTGCTTTGTTGTTTTTATTAGTTATTTAAGTTTCTGTGTTCTTCCTGAGACTAAAATCTTTCTGTTGATGTTATTTGATAACATCTGGAAAACAACCAGACGTGTTTTTTTAAGCATGTGCGTGTGTGGACCCTAAAAATGTCCCGATAGTGATCATGTACTTTGTGGACTCTGCTGTGGGTCAATGTGAGGAGACATAATACAGTTTGTTCAGAACCAGAAACCTGCAGGAATAAAACATTAGACTGACCCTGCAGATGCAGATCCAACCTGATCCAACCGGGTATTCTGTGTTGTTTAGTTTTGCTTTCAGAACCAGTTGCACCGGGTTATCCAGAGTGATGCTTAGATTTCTTATTGTTGTTTTAAAGGATTCAACCTGACTGACGTTCCAACAAATAAAAGAACCTGCTTGGTAACACTTCTGAGGTTTCAAAGTTGGTTAATGGTGGACATATTAATAATAGTGTGGATGTCGAGGGAGCTGCTCAGCTGAAAGTTACGACATCCAGTCGTTATTTATTCAGCTGTGATTTTAAATACATGTGTGTAGCTTTGCCCTGAAGAGACGCCTGACAGTCAGTAATGTCTGTAACATGATGGATCAGGACATGTGCAACATGTTTATGTGGAGCATGTTTTAGAAGCTGCTTTCATGTTCACTTGTCTGTAACCATCCAGATCAGAGCAACTCAAACGCTGCTGCATGCAGAAATACTCAATAACGCTTATTAAATTTTAATTTTACCTACATAAAATGCACAAAGTATATATCTCTGTCCTCTTGAGGCTTCTGGCAACAGATTTTTTTACTGCCGTATCTGATAATGAATTTGAATTTGGTTTTATTTTTAGGTACATTCAAGAAAGACCTGGATCCACCTTCATAGGATCTGTTACAGACATTTGAGAGTCTGGACCAAATAACCCACATGGCCACTCCCAGACCCATGACTAAAGCTAATTACATTGACATACTTTTGGCCTCAATAACAAAATAAATAAAAAAATTAATACAAAGAATTAATTTACCGCTGCAAAATGAGTTGAGTTTATTTCTAATCTCAAGGAAACAGGCTGTAGTGTGTCGCAGGCATTTCCCAGAGGCTTGAAATTTTTCTGTTCTGTTCACGAAATGACCTCCTCATATCGCTGTCTGAAAAAGTTTCCTTTGCCACAACAGGAAATGACATAAGCTCAATGAAAAACATCGAGAGAAAGAAGAATTTAAGGACAAACAACTGCGGCAACAAGAATTTGTGTAAACTCAAAGATTAAAACGCTCTTATTACATTTGACAGATGTTAAAAACTAAAAAACTGCTTAAAAACAACCAGCATAGATTTGAGTATTGCTGCTGCAAGGAATTGTGGGACAGAATTGTCTTCTTCTCTTCCCATGAATCATGGTAAAATGTCCAACTATGTTCATCCATCCAAATTTGTGTTTTTCAGTGTTAAATCATTGAATTTTAAATTGATTCACTTAACACACGTCAGCCAGATCGAACTTTTTAAAGTAATTTCAGCTGATTTGAAAGATGATAATAAAAGAAGTGTTTTATTATTTAGAGAATTTGACCCACTTTTCTCATTGCAGATCCTTTTGAATCATTTCAATCAGTAAAGAGTAAACAACAACAAAAAGATGAATGCTGCAGCTAAATATTCTGGTACCAAAACAACCTTCTGAGACTGTCAGTTCAAACAACTTTTATGTAAATGTTAGCTGCTGTTACAACAGGGAATTTCTGTTTTTTAAAACAAACAGAATTTTTGACCTTCCTTTAAATGAATAGAAACACTTTTGCCTTTTGACACACTCAGTCTTCCTCTGGCAGTAGTTCCATTATGTCTCCCCTGTTCGTTTGTACACTGTAGTTTTCTTTCTGCGGGGTGTAATTTTCCTGTGACATGTTGACCCTTGAACTCCTCACCAGAAGACAGATGTTTTTTTTGCAGGTGTGGCACATAAAACATTTTACAGAAACATTTGTCTGAAGGAAACTGGATTTTCTTGTGTACTTTTAAAGTATTATTTAATCATTTGAAACCACTTAAATGGAGTGATCTTACTGCTAACAGACCAGTTATCTACAGTGTACATGTGTAGTAGTTGTGTTCTGTTGTGATGGAGCAATCACAGCAAGGGAGGCTGGTTCATTTTGCACAAGCTGGTTTCCGATCTTTAGTCTTAGTGGGACTGACATCACAGATACAGTCTGAAAAGGAAATGTCTTGTGATCTGTCCATAATAATACTGCTTTCAGAACACATTTTCCTCTGTCAACATTTGCCTCGGGAAATTTGTCTGGAACAATAGTAAAGGAATCAAAGTTCTGAAGTTCTTTGAGTGCAATCGGATCCAGCTGCAGCTCCAGTTTTTGGAAGACAATGGACGACTAATGGAAAGCCACATGATCTCACTCCCTTTTGTCCTGACTTAATTCTCTCTTTCCTCCCTTTTCTGCCATTTTCTTCTGTCTCTCACTGTTTCTGTTCGACCTGCAGCAAGTTCTCACAGAGAGAAATCTGTGATTTCTAACGTCATAGCTACCACTTGATTACTCTGACATAAAAGCACAAAATTGGATGTGATGATTGTAGTTTAACTCTAATGATTCTTCTAAATTGGTACATTTAATCAGAGTCTATTTCCTTTTCACTCAGCTCTGTTTAATATCTGTTGCACATTATTGTCATGACTGATTGTCAAAAGCACACTGGAAAAAACATCTGTTGAATTTACTAGATTTTTTTTGTGTGTACATCAATCCCATGTGATCAAAATAAGGCTGACAGCATGGTGTTTGTTTTTGTTTGAGTTAATTATTACTTGTCAAACCAAAATATTTCCCATGAGACGAGGTATAAGATTTAGGCTGATTTAACACACTTGTGTAACGTCAAATTTTATCATGTCTTGAACTTTTAAATGCTAATTTTACTAAACTGTACTGTGTGAATAAAAAAAATCTTTTTTGTCGTGTCCTAAAGGTCTTTGAATTTACTTAATTTATGAAGTATTTTTTCTACAAGGCCAATTAAAACAATTCTGTGTCAATTAGTTACTAATTGTCCAATCAAAATAGTTGAGATTACACTATAAATTAGTGTTAAAATAACTCACAAATTTGTTGAATCGATACAATCCTTCCAAACAAATGTGCTTCAAAGTGTTTTATTATGTCCTGCATGAAAAGGAGATTTATCATGTGCAACTTCAACTTTCTGGTGGTACACAAAGTATTTCATATCTTAGAGATGCCCCTGGTACTCGAGTATTTACACATGTCAAATAACTGGTTCCATGTGTATGATTAAAAAAGAATAAATGTGAATAACAGAATGTAAAACAGTTAAAAACTCTATTTTTCTTTAATCAATTGTGAAAAATATTTAAAGTAATTTTCCTGTGAAGTCGAAAACGATATTAGTCTAACACTGAAACATGCGAGTCTCTGACCCTTTCAGAAAAACAGCTTGTTTTTTGGAGTAGGTGTTTGTTAAACTCATTTGAGTTCCATAAAAACATCTTGCACAACCTTAAAAGGTGAACTGGAGGTCAGCTGTTTTCATATAATATAAAACACAACAACAATCTGGTAGAATGCCAACCTTCATGAATATAAATATCAAATTAAAATAAACTTTTTTCAGTTTGTTAATTCAGTCTGTTAGAGGCAACAAGCAGCTACTTTCATGTTTTTCTAAGTTCTGTTAGTGGATTCTAAATCAAGCAGCAGACTCCAGACCAAGGACAAGAGGTGAGAGTTCAAAAAGGAGAGCAGGAGCGGGTCAGCAGCTGCTGACGGGAACGGTCCGGTCTGGACAGGTGGAGGAGAGGAGAGGTTAGTGACTGTACGGCAAAGAGAGGTGAGGAATAATGATTGGAGGAGACGGCTTACTGTTGGGATGAATTATAGAGTCCAGGGGGAGCAAGCAGGTGCCAGTTAGCTGTGGCTGGCGTGTGAGTGATGGTGGAGGGCGGACAGACAGGTTCTGAATGTGGCAGGTGGATCCTGGGAGCTGGAGGAGCGGAGGCAGGCCAGAGGAGTCCAAGGAGAAGCAGGAGAGGAGGCCGGTATGGAAACCGTCACCTGGGAGGTCCTGGACAGAGGTGGTATGGAAACCACTGAGGAGGTCCGGGATGGAGGAGACGACAGCCTGGGAGCTGACAGGAGTGGGGGCTGGATGAGGGAGACCACAGTATGGGAACCGTGGTGAGGAGGAAGGTCCAGCTGAGGAGATCCCGGGGAACAAACACAGGTAAGATGAGCTCAAAGCACTCATGCACAATCAGCATTGTGAGATTATACTTTGATCACTAAGTTGACCGTGTACCACAAATCAGAGTGGAACAATTTGGCGCCTGCTCTCTGCAACCGCTCCCCTCTTAAGACCAGAGGCTGATGATGGTTACTGGATCCACCTGCTGGTAATGGCTACCACGCCCCCTGAAACACAGGTGAGAACACTCACACGCACACAGCAGAATGACACCTGACAGCTACAGAGTATTATGGAAACTCTGCAGATGACTGCTTCTTCTTATATTACCGTGTTTAGTATCTTATTGGTTTAAACTGCTTCAGAGTGTCCAGTGACACTTAATGGTGTCCTCATTTCACCTTTCTGGTGGCGGTCAGACACATTTATATTTACTTACATTTTTCGATACAGTCGTTTTCAGTCAGTGCGAGAGAAACTAGTCCATTCAAAATTCTCCACAACTGAAGTTTGCTTGATTGAGTCTTGTTTTTTATGAGAGAAACCTGCATCAAATGTGTTTCACATACTTCAATTTTGCAGATTTAAGGACTTGACAATCCATTTTTTCAGTTCAGTTTCCTGCAAAAAAACAGCTGTAGAATCTGCCTTTTCATATCATCTCTCTGCCATGAGCAGATTGCAGATTCCAGTCTAACTAAAGCTTAAATTCAATCATATAATGAACCTGGCAAAGTCTCAGCTGAGGACATGAAAACAAACAGCAGCAGCGGTGCCATGTCTGTGTGGATACAGCTGATTAGTATCATCTGTGGTCGCTGGCAAGATCCCCCTTCCATCTGAGAGAGTTCTACGAATGTTCATGCCATGGTACCAAGAAAAGGAAAAACATTTATATCCTGATTGTCACTACAGTTAAAGGGATTGTGTATACACTGAAATATCTATTAGATAAGAAGATGTTGAGCCTTTTTAGGATGGCAGATTTTTAAAGTAACTATCAATATGAAGGAGCTTCAAGAAGCCCACAAAGGTCAACAAGTATAAAGTTAATTACAAATAAAAGCTAATTACATTTTATTCCACCTATGTTGTTTGAGCTTATAATAAAAGGAAACTGCTCTCTGATCAGCTTTCAATCTTTTTTAACAAAAGAATAACAAATGTTGAACAGCTGACTTGCAACTACAAACTGTCTTTTTGACTCAATTCTCACTTATTTTGAAGGCAGTTTCAAACAAGCTCATTTAAAATGTCCAAACAAGTTTTAATCTCTCAGACTAAATGTTACTGTGATGATTTAAACATTCTGATTCATCTTTTGTCTCTTCCTGCCTTCAGCTGGTTTTGACTGTTCTGATTGGTCAAAACTGACCAAAGGTCTAATAAATTATTTATTTTTTGGGGGGGATGTTGATCTTTATATACACAAAATCTATATCACATTAATAGAAATAAAAATGACATAAGAGTGAATCTAAATAATGTGTGTAAACTTGGTTGTTTTTTTTTGATGAACCGCACGACGTGCTTCTCTGAATCCAGAGTCTGTGATGACGAAGCCTTAATTTCACAAAATGTTGCTGCAGATGGATCACAGACGGCAATCATTTCCTCCTGAACCATTTTATTCCCTTTTAGTGATTTTTTTATTGTATGTACAGAGAAGATAAAGCTGATCTCATGATGGATTTGCAGATATGGAAACCCTCCCCTCTCCTCCTCCTGCCGCCTATTCTGCCTCCTAAGTATAAGCAGATTAAAGTTAATGATCTAAAGTGAGTTAGATATTTAATCATCTTATCATCTTAGCGTGGTCAGGTCATAACTCTGCTCTGATCTGAAATCCCATCTGTTTGACAGCACACAGCAGGAGCACAATAAGCTCCATCCAGAGGTTGCTTCGTAGCCTCCAGTAGGTTCCACTAAATCAATTTGAAGATTGAGAAATTAAATTCATCCACGTGATTTTTTTTTCTGCCATGTCCTCTCTGCTTTGGTGTGATTCAAAAACAACGTGATTGAGGACAAACAGTCCACAAGTAATGCAATAGAACTGACCCCAAAAATGAAAAATACCCCGAGAGATGCCTCCATTGATTTATCTAATTTCCTTCATCCTTCTTTTTTTCTTAAAAAGCTCTCCTCCTCATCCCCTCTGCTACACTTTCTGTCACCCTTCAGCTGAACTCTCACTGATTGAGGTGAGAGCACTGTGATTTTACACACTTGGTTGCCCCTCACACACATTTACTCTCTCTTTTCAAGCCAATTTTGCCACTTTGAGTTTCTTTTTCTTCACAGCAGAGTTTTTATTTGATCCTAACTAAATTGCATTGCTTTAATTTTTTATTTCATTTCCATCTGCTCTTAATGTCAATTTCTTTAAGCTATGTAGCATTTCTCTGCATTGTGCATTTTTACTTTTTTGTTCTGAAATCCTCATGAAAAAAGCCAAACGTTTCCGTTATAACCAAAAAAAGGTTTTGCATTAATGTTTAACATAACTTTAGGCTAACAAAAAGCCAGGCGCAACAAATGAGATGAAAGATTTATAGACATACAAGAAATAATGCTCTTGTGAACAGATAATGGCTGCAGTGACACAGTTGTGTTCTGCAGAAATTAGAAGAAAAACACAAAGAGTCAAAAACACAAACACCCAAACTGCTGCTCCTGAATCTGAGCACAGTCATGCAGGTTTAAGTTCATGCATCCAAGCCTCATATGTTTTCTCATACTTACGTAATAGTACTTTAGGTTGCACAGTTAAAGGACAATGCTGCTGAATCACAAGCTTCCCTGTCATAATTTAAATGTCTCACTTTCTACCTCCATCATGGATCTTGATTTTGGTGACATCGGAAGATGTTTGTGTCCTCATTGTCTCCAGCTCCCATCTGTTTGTAGCAGTCAGGTGAAGAAGCAGCTGGAGAGACTGAACAGGAACAATGCAGGAGTTCCTGATGGCGTTAGACCCAGAGTCCTTGGACCATAAAATGATAAACCCCATATTAGCATTGAACAGTGTAATTTTTAAATCAATAAATTACCTTAAAATGTGGTTTGATAGAATAAAAGAGCTCAAGATTAGTCAAAACATTTATTTCACACACCACAGATTTTCGAAACAGTTTTTTACAGTGACAATGTGAGCTGCTTTCACTTTATTATAGTCAAACTTTAAGTCTGTCATTCTGCCCATCTAAAAAATTGATTTTGAGGGGAAGTAAAGAAAAAAAATCAAATTAGAATAAAAATCTTCAAGAGGTCATCATAAGGATAATATTTAAAGGTAGATTTGATGTTTGTCTCTTGAGCTCAAACTGAATTGGCTCCACAACATTTGAGCCTGAGCGAATAAGATGACAAATGTCATCTTATATTGCAAATGTCACATCATCCTACCTCCCACTTCTCAGAAGATTAGCATTTCAGTGTTTAATAAATGTTACTGTCTGCATACTTTTTGTGTGATGTACAATAAAAGCAGGTGATAAAATGATGTGTCGACTTGATGTTTCCCAACTGTTTAGTGTCTATAGAGTGTGCAATCATGCAGTTATTAAGCAATAAAGAGACCTATTTTATAAAACTGCAAGAAGCCACACTTTTTATTATAACAGGAATGATGATATAAACAAAATGGTGGCGCTCCTGTGGATAGAGTAATTGATCTCTTTATTGTCACAGAGTGAACTTCATTTAGACCAGATTAAACCTGTTTGTGTTGATGCAAATAAAAAAAAAAAATCTAATGTTTGTTCAGTTACTTGTTTTTCACATATTGTGTTTTCATTTATTCATAAACTTCAAAGATGCAGAGCTCAGTTTGCAAATTGAGTTAGAAAAATAGAAGCTCATTCAGATTTGAATGTCTGATGTGATTTGAGTTCGATGGTTATTCGGAGCTACAACTCAAAAAAACAAATTAAAAAAAAGCTGAAAAGCATCTGAGATTGTCACAACACATCAGATTCAGTTCGCTCATCTGTTTCAGATGTTCTGGAAGGGTCTGTCCTCCTGCAGTCGACAGGATGCTGCACCTGGCAGCCGCCACGTGTTGTTTTGGCACATGGTTTTAAATTAGAGTCCATTCTTTATCTTCTTCACACACGTGTAGCTTTGGTTTCAGTAAAACTGCACCAGTGAGTCCACTGTTCAGACTTTTATGGTATTTCATGAATCACCTATCTGGAGTCCTTTTTTTCTCCTTTTTTTCTTCTCTGAAACTGAAAAAAAAAAAACATCCATATGCTGCATTACTGAATCATCTCTCCTAAAGGGGTTTTTCCTCCCTTGTGGTTCATATTTCAGTTAAATGAATTTGTCAATAAAAAAATAAAATGGCAGTAAAAGTCTGACTAATCATGAGTCACACATTTTTACAGCAAGTTTAACAGTTTCACAGGTCTTTCAACTTTTATCACCTTTAAGTAAAATAATAAAACCCAGGGTCAGTGTCATGCAGCGACAGTTCGTTTGGATTTGTTTAAGACACATTTCTGTTGCAGAGAGGGAACACCGTTATCACATATGCATATGTGGATGTTCTTGTGGATGCATCCAAATAAGAAGAACTCAAAGTGACTTCATGAAAAATAAATCGGCAGTAAGCAGAATGTGAAGTCCTGTTCTGAGAATGCTGAATCGTCGTTTTAGGATGTCACTGTCTCGTGTTCGCTGGTTTGAGAACAGCTTGTCAGAAGCTTGGAAAGTGGCCAGTTATGGCCAGTTTTATTCTATCAATTTTAGATCAAATTGTATTCACCTAATTATTTAAAATGTCTTACTTTTCATTGGTTAACATTACAGAGAGTTTGTGAGTCTCTTTGATTTGTTTTTTATAGTTATTTGAATTATGTTGTCTGCTGCTTGAATGTCAGCATGAGATAACCTCTGTGTTCACTGTACATGTTCAATTTAAAAATGAAGAAGTAAATCTGACCGCTGCTCTTATAAGAGTTCACAAGGTTATGTTCAACGTCTAACACTAACGAGGAAACATCAACAACTTACATGATAAAAACAACCTCACAGCTGTTCATGTAACACACAGGTGAGAAGACTCTGCTTAGCCAGTGTGCTGAGAGTCACCACACTATTAATGATACTGGACATGTGTTAGTCATGTTTACGAACATGACAAGCATTGCAGTCCATGACCTTTTGTTTTCTTTCCCATATAAAAATACAGTGTGACATTTTTCAGATCTGACATTTAGGTTTCAACGTAAAGCTCCTCCAGGTGATGTCTAGAAATCAAGTTCTAGGTTGCCGTGCATTTTCTAAAAAGGTCAATATCTGGTAAAATGAGCAGTTTTATGTCATCATAGAAACTGAATTTGCATCTTTAGAGTCTCGCAGAAGTTCTAAGATGCTGTGGATTCACATTTTCTCATCACCTGCTGTGAGAGTTAGCTGATGTTTTAAAAGTGTTATGCATTAAGTTGCTGGTTTTAGGCAGAGCAGAAGCCTCCCATTGTGAGCTACAATGATTTCACTGTGAACATTCAAAAACTAACATCAGTTGCTGCTCAGAGAAAATATGTGACTGCATAAACATGATGATTTGAGTGTTTTTACTTCTCTCAGGGTGATCTGTAGTTTTGAATGATGGTCAGTTTCTGACCTCTGTGAACCCGATGTTTGTCTGTCTAAAGAAATTCTGATTTATTTCCTTCCTCCCTCTCTTCCTTCTGTTCTTCCTTACTTCCTCTAACTCTCTCTCCATTCATTCTGCATGGATGAGTAGTTACATCATTAGTATGCCATTAGCCCTGATCATTGATTTCTCCTGCAGATCTCCGCCCTCCTTCTCATTCGCTGACACGAAATTCTGAGGATATCCGTGAACTTTATCACCTTCGGCGTTCTGGTTTCCTCCTCAGAATTCCCACTGGATCAGCACTTTCCACCCCCCGGACCTTTTCTAATTATCTTGTTCCTGCTTTTCAATAAATAATTACAATAAAGGCCATCAATCAAAACCGAAACATTGATAACTGAAGAGAAAGTCCAATATCCCCTTGGCACAGCCGTTCTGCTGTCATAAAAGCAATGAAGGACCGCGTGTGTTAGCGCGTGTGCATGTGCACACGCACATCATGTTGTGAGAGTTTGTAGCAGCAAATAATTTTCACATAAATCATGTGCTATGAGATAGATGGGAAGCTTTAGTGAATACAGTACAGATATGGGCTGCTGTGATTAAGCTTTGTCTGTGTGTGTGTGTGTGTGTGTGTGTGTGTGTGTGTGTGTGTGTGTGTGTGTGTGTGTGTGTGTGTGTGTGTGTGTGTGTGTGTGTATGCGGTTTGAAGACGAAAGCAGGTACAAAAGCAAACAAAATATGATCAAACACCACGGTTTGACCAAGAATTAAGCTCAAGCTTAGCCCACACACATTGCACACTAAGCAGCTATACTGCATTTTGATGAGCAAACACACACACACACACACCTGGATATGCTAATGTCAGTCGACAAAGAGTGCTGTGGGCAAGCCTCTCTGGTGCCAGTGACTGGTTGCTATCTGTCTTGCCTGGAGGAATGGTGAAGCAGCCAGGCCACCCGCCAGGTTCAGCCCAGAGAAGAGCTCTGATAACAGGGTAAAAATGCAAGCCTTCCTTGGCGTCAGCCTGCAGGAGCCGCTGCCTCGGGCCTCCTCCGAACTGATGCTGCAGCTTAAATGAGTTTCTGTGCCTGGCAGCTCGGTGGAAACCAATACTGTTACAAGCTGTTACGCTGCACAAACACATCCACACAGCTGCGCAAACATCAGTGCAGATGTTCACTCTCAACCACACCTACACCTGCCCGGCCACTCACAGAGGGAAATTAGGAAATCAGAATGAAATGTTGTCTGTTGACAAGGTAAACACACTAGTTGCGTTTGAACGTGGGAGACCAAATGCATTAATTATCCTGTTGCGTGTGTGGGCATTGTGCTCTGAATATAAACACTCTCCCGCCCCCATACAGTCATCATAATGCAAAGCCAATCACATGCGCACAGACACACACATATACAAGAAATACCTTCAGCTGGAAGATGAAATATTGTTCTTTTCACTCTCTCTCTCTCCTTTTCCGTTTAATTGGTCCAACACATGCCAATGGCAGCACAAACAGCATTGGATTAGCTTTCATCAAAACACAATTCCACCTGAACTCGACCTGCAAATGTGCTGAACACATAAAAATGAAGTGGTTAAGCTTTTACAGAGAGAGATGATGGTTTGGAAGACACTGATTTGCTGAAACTGAGTTTTGAGGAAAGGGTTTGGTATTAAAACGGGTTTCTGTTGTAAGAAAGGTAATGGGTAGAGTCAGGCAAATCTGTCTACTGAGGAGCAGATGGAGAGAGAGGGAGAGATTTCTGAGACAGAGCATGAAACAGTTTGCTAGGCATATCTAAAGATAGAGAGAAGAGCTGAGAGGAATGGGAGGAGAAGGCTGGCAGTGGGTGGTTAACCAATGAATACCACTGCATCCTAAACAGGTGAAAAAATGCGTCACCAAACGGATCCACGTCCAGCATAATGATGATTTCTCATCATCCGTCGCTGATGCAGACTTACTATTTATTGCAAAGCACCCGCCTGCTTCTGCTTGACAGTCTGTGGTGATTAGTATTGTGTGAATCGAATGTTTTTAATATAATTTTGTCAGATTGCCAGAAATGTGTATAAACAAGATACTGAATATTGCGGTAAAGTTCCATAAAGGAGGAATAATTTATATGCAAAAGAGAATTTAAAGACAAATCAGCACATTGTTACAGTTTCTAATTGATGATGTTTGTTGATGTCAAGCATGTGCACAAACAAGAAGTTGGGTTAAATTCTCTGCAACAGCAGCTGCTATGATTATTATTATTAGGACTTAACCTTTGAAAGTTTAATTTGGAAGGTTTGTTCCTGCACAAAATCTTTTTTCTTGTTGTTGTATTTTATTTAGAAATGCTGTTAATTGGTGTTAATGAAGAAAATAGTATTTATCTGTCACTTCCTGCCCTGATTTACTGTCAAGTAACAACATGTCTGATTTAGTGAAGGAAGTCGGAGTAAACTGCTTCTATTTCAGAGTATCCTGCAGAGTTTTTGTTTTGAACAGTCATGAGCTTGTTAACAAAGAGCAGGAAACACAATCAGTTCTTTGAATCTCATCTTGTGGACTTCCTCTTTATTTCTCTTATTCATTTATCACTGACACTTTGTTTTTATCCATTAGTTATTATTCTGCTGCAGTCATTATTAGATATGTGCAGGTATAAATACAGAAAGACATGTATTATAAGACACTAAAGGTAGTTCTAAAGCATCTGCTGCCACCTTCATCACAGTAATCTAACTACCTGAATTGTTTATCTCCTCCAACAAAAGAGGAAATCATTTGTTTTTCTCTTTAAAGAACAAATATCTCACAGAAAAATAAATTTCATAAACCTTGTTTTTTTCACTGCTTTATACACAGCAGACAAAACAACATTTTTCTGTATCTCAGTGTTTTTTTCCTAAGAAAATTGAATCACTTTGGTATTTAATTTAACCTGATATTCAGATAAGCAAACACATTTTACAAGTTCCCCTTTGATAAAGTTTTTTTTAAGACCTGAGGGATAAAGCAGGACTCATTGGACAGATGTGGATAAAACTTGTTGATAACTCCATCCACTATTATTAATAGCATAACTATGTATTTATGGTATAAGATTGTGTTTGAGTGTCACAGCTGTGGATGTGGAGGCAGAAGAGAAGCAGATTAGTGACGAGCTGATGAATGTAGAGGGGAGGTCAGGTGAGTCCAGTAGGTGAGTGGGCGGAGATCAGAGCTGTTCTGAGCAGGTCTGCTTATGGATCATTGAGCTTGTCTACAGAGAGGGATTGTGGTACTTGGCAGAAGGATCTGAGAGTAGACAGGTAAATTATTTACAAATCAGAATTACTATTTAAAAAGTTGACAATAATTATTTGACCAATGTGACTTTAATGGCACCAATCAGCAGCAGAGGCTGCCTGATAGAAACTTGCTGCTCCGTGAACTGATTGACAGCAGGTGTGACACTGCAGCAGCAGGAAACTCTGCCAGAGTCAGATTCACCTATAAAAGAGAGACAAAGAACAAAAAAACTAAACAAAAAATAAAAGGAGAAAAAAAGAAAAAAAAAACAGGAACCCCAACAATCATAAACAGTAATTGCAATAGAAAGATAACTGCTCCAAACAAGCTGAGGGGGCAGACAGTGTGTCACATGCACACATATGCATATTAATTTTTCATGTCATATTCTTGATCATGTTCCTTGGCATCCCTACTTCTTGAACACCCCTCTCCCCCCACCCCCTCTTCTCACCTCCCTAATCCCACAGAAATTACTAACACCTGCCATTATGTATACAAGCTGTATAAGATAATTAATCAGACACTGCAGCAAATGTCACAAATTCATATGTACGCACACACACACATCCACACACACACACACACACACCCACACACACACACACCCACACGTGTGTTTTGGTATCCTTATGGGGACCGTCCATTGACTTCCATTGATTTTAGTAACTAGATTTATACCTAACCCAAACCCTTTTCCTAACCTTAACCATTACTGATCTATAACTAACCCTAAGACTAACTAAAACTCTATTCACACCATACCTATAAACCTAACCCCTAACCCTAAAAAGGGGAGTCCCCCTCATGGGGACCAGGCTTCGGTCCCCACAAGAACCCTCGGACCCCAGAAAGATAGTAAAAGTCAGGAAACGGGTCCCCAGGAGGTCAGAAATACAAACCCACACACACACACACACACACACACACACAGAACAGGTGTTCTTTAACTTGCAGGAAATAACTCAGTAGCTGCAGCGTAAAACCATCAGTTAGATATAACTGAGTATTTCTCAGCCTCAGTAAGTGTGTAAATGCACTCTATTGTAAACTCATGAATTACTTACCCATAATGCATTCTGTCAGCCTGACCTTGGCAAAGAGACTCTGTTCACTGCCCTGTAAAACAGGGCAGTAATACTGGGCCTGTCAAAAAATGTAACACAGCACACATCCACACACACACACACACACACACACACACACACACAAGTGTGTTTTGGTATCCTTATGGGGACAGTCCATTGACTTCCACTGATTTTAGTAACTAGATTTATACCTAACCCAAACCCTTTTCCTAACCTTAACCATTACTGATCTATAACTAACCCTAAGACTAACTAAAACTCTATTCACACCATACCTATAAACCTAACCCCTAACCCTAAAAAGGGGAGTCCCCCTCATGGGGACCAGGCTTCGGTCCCCACAAGAACCCTCGGACCCCAGAAAGATAGTAAAAGTCAGGAAACGGGTCCCCAGGAGGTCAGAAATACAAACCAACACACACACACACACACACACACACACACACACACACACACACACACACACACACACACACACACACACACACACACACACACACACACACAAGTGTGTTTTGGTATCCTTATGGGCACCCTCCATTGACCTCCATTGATTTTAGTAACTAGATTTATACCTAACCCAAACCCTTTTCCTAACCTTAACCATTACTGATCTATAACTAACCCTAAGACTAACTAAAACTCTATTCACACCATACCTATAACCTAACCCCTAACCCTAAAAAGGGGAGTCCCCCTCATGGGGACCAGGCTTCGGTCCCCACAAGAACCCTCGGACCCCAGAAAGATAGTAAAAGTCAGGAAACTGGTCCTCAGGAGGTCAGAAATGCAAACCCACACACACACACACACACACACACACACACACACACACACACACACACACACACACACACACACACACACACACACACACACACACACACACACACACACACACACACACACACACACACACACACACACACACACACACACACACACACACACACACACACACACACACACACACACACACACACACACACACACACACACACACACACACACACACACACACACACACACACACACACACAAGTGTGTTTTGGTATCCTTATCACACACACACACACACACACACACACACACACACACACACACACACACACACACACACACACAGAGCAAAGGACATTTTCAACAAAAGAAAAAGTGAAAAGAGGAAAAAAAAATCTGCTGGACTAAAGACAGTAAAAACATTTAAAGCTCTAGAATGTGACATTACTGCGATGCCACAAAGTTTTTCACAATAACTCTTACCAAACGCTACTGTACATGTGATTTTGTTTTATGATTTGTCTAAAAAATAACTATAGTTATGCTTTTAATCAGTCTCTAATGGATCTAATCTAATGGAAGGAACTTCCTGTGTGATAAACCAAACATACTCTCACATTATCAATACATGACTTATTTATGGCTTTTTGTGGCAAGTGTGTTTTTGGAACATGTTATGTTTAACTTAGAAAGCATCAAAAATCTAAATGATGTGCCTTTTACAGATTTGCACTTAGCCACTCCAAGGTCTTACAGTAAATGAGCAGACCACACATAAACAGTAAAAACCCTCCAAACACCCTTTACATGCAAATAAATGTTACACCTGGAAGAAAAAACTCTTATAGGAAGTAGTTTTGAAGATGTTATGTGACATTTTGTTGACAGGTTTTGAGAATTAAACTGAAAGTAAAAAACTAGAAACTGTTTTTACTTTGTTGTTTTTAATTTATCTTCATAATTTTACAATTCGCCGCATTTCTTGTTGATCTGCTGGATTTTTTCACTTTTCTTTTGATTCTGTCTGTCATTGCATTTCTTTAACAACAGTTTTCAGCTTAGTTTTTGATTAATATTGATTTGTAGTTGTGCTAGAGTCTAATTACACACACACACTAAAATATGCAAACCTCAATACATCCAATTCTGAGCTCTACTCATAACGTCATCCCACATATTACAGCAGCAATCTTATGCTGTCAATGAATCTGCCTGACTGAATTCTTTTGTGAAGTGGAAGATGTGAATTAATATAGCGAGACATTTTCTAAAATCCAGTTTTATGTCAGTCTTTCAGGGTTTCTTACTTTAATTTCAAACCCTCCCTCTTTCTTCATGTTCTTTCCTCTTCTGTTTCAACTCAGTTTCTGCTGTTGATTCTGCATCAATCACTGCGAAATCTAATTTGTCAAACCCGTGTCGAGCAGGGCCCCTCAACCCCGCGCTGCTGTCTGTGCGTCTGGAGTCCCACAAATGAGATATGTGATAAGGTAACAGAGGGAGTTCTGCCGGGAATAAAAACAGACTTTCGCACTTTGAAGTTGGAGCAGATCAAAAACAACAGAGGAGTCTTTGTGGTACAAAGAAAACGTTCTCCCCCTTCATCCATCTTTGCTCGTCTCTGCACCTTCTCTTTGCAACCTGCCTGTCACTCTAAGCTGTCACGTATCACAAACAGGCCCCCAGCTTGCCCCCGCTACCTGCAGTATCTGCTCCAGGAAGAGATCTGTCTTTGTGTGAGTGTATCTGCATGTATAGCTGTTTATGCATCCCTTGAGGAGTTATGCCACTTGGAGCAATTTGTGCACACTGTGTGTTAGTACACAGCTCTTAAAAAAGTGCAGTATATTCTGTTTATTTGTCTTCTTATATCTAGGTCATATGCTTTTAGTACTGTAGTGGCACCTTAGAGGCAATCTTCAGTCTTATTATTTCAGCAGACTCAAGCTCTTCCTTTGATTCTTGTTGCACTCATGTGCTGTCAAGTCTGCAAAGACTTTGTGGCTGTCAGTGCATCTTACAGCCACCCTTCTCACACCGCTCTCCCCTCTGTCCCATGTTCTTGACATGGGAGTCATTTGTCTTCTCCGTGTCCGCTGCAATGATGTGGGATAACTTTGGAGGCAAGTGGAGCAGACAGGGCAGTATTGGAATATTGATCCTCCTCCTTTCTACTCGTCTTCCTGCAGGAATTTTTATTTCTGCCTGTGTGATAAAGTGACTGGCGCTGATGGGTTTTGGCTCAAGACATTGTTTCTCGTACCTTTTGTGCTCTTCTATGGGAGCAATTTATCTGTAGCAGGAGGTGTTTGCTTGTTGCTGCACAGTATGTGAGTGCTCGTGTTTCCAGTTAACTTTTCCTGCCACCTTCCATTGAAATCCCTGCAGTCTCTGTTTACACGTTACACTATAACCATATACAAGTCAACCAGATTCATCTTACTGTATAAATGCTGCAGACAATCTTACCCCACCAGAACTCAACAAACATGTAACTCAAACACATTCATGGTATGAATAAACAATTAATGTCAGCTAAAATACAGCATGCAGCTGTTTTAAATTCAGTTACACACAGTACTACTTCTATAAGGCAGTGTGTGGCTATAGTGTTTGTTCAAAGTGCAGAAAAATCTATTATTATCTAGAAATACTTTGGCTAATGAGGATGACATTCAGCAAACCCCACTTGCAACTGCAAGACATATTAAGTTTGGAGTTTCAATGTCCGAGTTAAATGGAACTCTATGAAAAGTTAAGACATTTTCTAAAATGGAATAAAAACTTTAGAGATATCTAAAGATAAAGATAATCTAAGCTAACATTAACTATGAGACTGCTCAAAAAGAAAAGTTTTAAGCCTAGTCTTAAAGCAGAACTAAGTAAGTTTTGCTCTCGCTCTCCCCCTACTGGTCCCCTGTGAAAGCTCACTGTCGTAACGTTCCCCCGCCGCCGCCGCAGACCCCC
>SSNP01000026.1:3140803-3300702 GCA_006937955.1 Pachypanchax playfairii
GGGGGGGGGGGGGGGGGGGGGGGGGGGGGGGGGGGGGGGGGTGTAGAATAGGGCAAATCCCAGAATAGCTTTACACAGCATGTATATTTATGGAGGCTGGATGCCCTCAGGACCCGCCTGAATCACGAATAGACACAGCCGGGAGAGAACTCATCTGTTCCTTGGCTCTTAGCTGTTCCAACACTCATAATGCTTCGGTCCCCTGGGTAGTTTTGTTTCTATAATAGCCTGAAACTATGTTGCGCTGAAAAACAACCTTGCTCATTCTCACATGCTCCATGAGGGAGAAACCCGGAGAAACAAAGGGTGTGGGAGTTAGAAAAGGAGAGGGATCCTCTGCTCACAGTTTTCAGCCCAATAAATTTATATATAGGAATATCCACGGCTAAGTTGTTATAAGCAGGAAAATGCTGATAACTTATTGACAAAAGGTCAAACATTACACACCCATAAGCAGCTGATATTTACACACAAACACACACGAGTTGACACATCAGCAGAATTATGCTAAGCACAGAGTTTTCATCTTTATTATCACCTGAGGGCTTTGTGTACTCAGGGTCACCGACACAATTATCCTATTATATTAGATGAGATAAAGGAGATACGGGAAAGAGGCTGTGGGAGAGAAGAGACAAGCAGGAAATAGAGGGAGTATATTAAAAAACTGAGCTCAGGGAGTGTCTCCAGAGAAAGATGTGCAGGAAATACAATGGATTCCTTTGTGTCTACTCCAAATTTCTTTCTCAGGAGCAGGTGTGTGTGTGAGAGGGAAAGCGTTTCCGTGCTAAGGTGTGTCTGCGAGGAACGAAAGATGAGGTGAGTCATGAGGAGTGACCGTGAGAGCAGGATTTCTTAGTGAACTTGGAGCTTACACCTCCCATTTTTATCTGGCCTCAGGGAAAACGTCGACTGGCTCTCCACTTTAAGGTCAGCCGTCAGATTCCAGGGACGTACAGGTGCATTCATGCTGTTCACAGGTGTTGATTCCTTACTCTTTAATCTGTTTATTTATCAAGAGGAAAAAACTTCTGTCTTCCAAAAGCACAAATAAACTTGTTCTGCTCTTTCAGTTTGGACATTTCAGCTTGAAACCAAGTTCATTTGGACATTTCAGCTTGAAACCAAGTTCATTATATGACGTTTCATACATGAGCCATATGTCTGGATCTGCATCATAACGTTTTCTTGACTTTTTCCACCAACACAAGTTTTATGACAACAAGTTATGTATTTTTTTTTTCTAATTATCACAGAACAAACTTTACGTGTGGGTTTACTTAAAGATTGGTTTAGTTTTTTTTCAGTCACTTTAGTGTCTCAAATTCAAATTACTCATCCACGACAAGCAAGTTAATTTGTGAGACTCTGACAAGCCTCATTTAAGTCTTAACAAGAAAACCTTACAGCGATGGTTTGGAGTTTTTGGCTCCAGTTGAAAAGGATTATTTGGCACGACTTCTTAACAAAAATATCACTGATTGTCTACAGAGTTCAGTCTGGATTCTGCAGGTTGTCGGGATGTGAGGTAAACTGGCCCAAATGCAGCAGAACTTGAAGATGGAAAATAAAAAATACTTTAATGATAAAACCTAAAAAGCTGATGTGGCAGCAAATAAAGACACAAGGAGAAGTGACCTGATTGTATCAGGAATCCAGAAGAATCTGACAAAGTTTTAGTGACTCAAGGAGAGTTTTTATATGAAAAGGAGTGATTACAAAGTGGCTGAGGACTAATCAACACAATAAAACAGGTGTGAAGGTTAAACAAAAGACATGGACTGAGGAAATGATGCAAGGAACAAAAGCAGAAGGATTAAACTGAAAATAAAATAATTCCTTAACAACAGCTTTAGGACACAAAACACAGAGAAACCAAGAATCACAAGTAATTAAACATACAACACACAAACCCCCCAAAATCATGACACAGGTAAGTTCTACTTCTGGCATCATCCCTTTAGGTTTATTTGTCAAAATTTTAAACCGTTTTATTTCTAAATACCTTTGACATCATGTCACAACATTTAAAGCGCACAAAAATAACATCTGATCTCTATATAAAATAAATCACTTTTAAATTTATAATTTTTTGATTGATGGTTTGATGGTATTGAACTCAGATCTCACAGGAATCAACTAACGGTGAACTAAAGCAAATTCTAGAAAGTCAGAGGAGGAAACAAGAGGTATGATAAAAGAGCTTTGATCTGAGCAAAAGATTTGTAGCATCCTTTAATAAAAAAGTCATGTGGGGAAATAAAAAGTTAAAAAATCAAAAGTTGCAGAAAGGAAATCCCTATTTTTTTAAAACTTTTTTAAGGAGAACGCCTTTAGTTTGAAGTGAAAGTCTGAAATAAAAAAAAAGAATGAAATGACTTTGTCAAATTTACTGACAACTGACATATAATTTCTTTCTTTTGTGTATTTTTGCTTTGTTGCAGATGGAAAAGGAAAACATTCGATTCAATCTGCACTTACATAGTTTTATATTTGGTGGCTCATTAGGGAATTTTGTTGGAATAACAAAGAAAAGAGCTCACACTGAAAAATTGACATGACAGCTCAACATTTGTTTTCGAGCTAATTAAAAACACAGCAGCATTTCTTTTCTGCAACCTTTTTTTCCCAGATTAATGACACTAAAGCACATTTTGGAGTCATAATGTTAAAGCACAGAAAATGAGTGTAAAGAAAAGAGGCAACCCTGGGTTTATTATCTGCCTTGCTGTGTTCTGTAATGGAAAGCAATTCAATTCCCCAGCTCCCCTGAATACTCTGCTGCATGGCTGCAGTCCAAAACAACAACCTCCTTTACTTTACCCTTGACGCAATAATGGTCGCTCTTGATGACAAGCCTGGAGAACAGAAAACACCCTTACAGTTAATTCCCCTGACTGACTGTCTGATGATGAGTTTTGACTCGGCTGCTCGTGCAAGGGCAGCAGGTAAATGGGTCAGGGAGGGTGCACACTCTGTGTTGGTAGAATGTTTGACATGGTTCTGCTCTGCATTATAATCAGCCCAGCCATCACTCAGAGCTCACCGGATCTATTCAATCACACAGGTGTTTTCCTGAACATCATTCCTCTGGAGGGAATTCTTAAGCAGAAAACATGTAAATCTAATGTCTGACATAAACTTCACAAGCAGCCACAGACTTAACAAGTGAGCGAGGTTGTGTTTGAGAGAGAGCCGTTCGGTAACACACGAAACTCGACTGGAGCTGCTGCTGCAAGAACTTCATCCATTGATTGATGATAATGAGTTTCTGCTTAAGATGACATGAAGGAGGGTGAAAGGGGAAGACGGGGGCAGAGCAGCAGAGCAGCAGAGCAGAACAAAGCAGAGCGTTACTAAGAGTGTAAGGAAAGAAGGAATACAATAAAACAAGAGATAAACATTTACCAAGAAAGAAAAATTAGGAAAAGGAATTCAAACAGGATTACATGGAGTTAGACAGTTGATTAAAACTGTCCTAGACCTGCACACCCTGTTAGAATAAACTGATTTTGGAAGTTGTGAAAACCCTCCATCAGTATAAAAGCAATTCTGACATTTCTATACTCTGATTACTCACCAAAAGGTTTTTGCCTCTTTTCTCCCCACTCATGAAAACTAATATAAATGAACCTGTGCTGTAGACCTACGACTGCACCATGTCCTGGGTCCAGTCCTTGGTCCAAGTCCTGGGTCCAGTCCTGGCAAGACTTTTGTAGACTGCATCAGTATGCAGCTACAAGATACTGATGGGGTGATGGGGCAATACCCAAACATGACACCAAATATCAAAAACCAGCCCTGTCATGGATATATTGCCACCGCTCCCCCTGCCCAGGACCCCAATATGCCACTATTATAGTGGTAAATGAACATGAGCTTGTTATAGATATTTTGTGCATGTTTACACTTTGTTAGGTCGTCACATGTAACTGCTGCTTTTTAAAAAATGTGTCTAAAGACCTTACCAAGAACCTGCAAATGCCCATTAAATACCATCCAAGTTCTGGATGATATTTTTGCATCATATCAGGTTCATCAGTTAATGTAAAGGGGGTCTTAACTATATTCCTTTCTTGCTCATAGAAGTAGCCGAGATGGTTAATATGCATGTCTGTGTAATCAGTAAGAAAAGTTCAGGCCCTAATCTCAAACCCACCTACCACAATCTGCAATTTATTTACAACAAAAGTCTCGTCCTTCTCGTTACAACACAATGAATCAGGCAGGGTATCCATGCAGATAAATGCCTGTCCAAAAGACAGAAAAAGACATTAAGAGGGTTGGGGTTGCCTAATGTTTGCAACTATTACCTCTCATAATAGCTCTCCCACATTGCCATTTATTCAGAGCTTCATGCATGAATAATCCAATTCAGGGAAAAGTGCAATATTTCCACCAGGATTCTGACAAGATTAGCAAAAGGGGGTTTGGCACTGTCCCCCCCTGAGGACTCCCAGACCTCTCCCAGGAACACAGAGCAAAAAGTAATCAGACACAAAACACATCTTTCTTATCTTCTGCCCACTCCTAACAAGCACATAATTGCTAATATCTCTGCTGAGCTGGAGAACGAATCCCCTGGAGACGGGCTATGTATACACACCGTGATAAAGAGATGAGGATGGGTTGCTATAGGAACAAGGGAGACCTAATGTGTTAAAGCAGGGGGCAGGAGGGGAATGGAGAACGAGAGAGAGAAGGAAGGTTGAAAGACCTCAAGAACATAAAAGCAGAGTAAGTCTTTCAGTCCCCTTTGAACTTTTCTACGCCTCATTGTTACACAGAAATGAACTGCAGCAGATGTAATTAGGCCTCTTTGAAACTGAACAACAGGATAGACTATTGAATACCAAAGTGAAAATTTGAAAAATCCGTAAATTAAATCCACTTAATAAAACAAGAAATAAACGACTGAAGAAGTTATCAGAACTTCTCCAGCAGCAGGTGAGTTAAAAAGCTGCAATTACCAAAGTTCTGCGTCTAATATAGTTACTGTAGTAAATAAAATACCAGCCAAAAGTTGAATCTTCTGCTTCCATTGTGTGATGTTTTAAACTGAGCTGCAGATTGCGCCTTAATATTTGAAGATATGACATGACATGAGTATTGATGTTCCCAGAAGAGCTGGAGTTCTGCAAACCTCGTTCTTCCTGTTTCCAAGTTCTTTGTTTTCATTATTCAGATGTATGTTCAGAACATTCTGGCTTTTCTACAGTAAATAATACACATTTTAAGTTCAGACATGTGGGATTTTAAGCAAATATATGGGTTCTATGTTTGTTTTGGAGTTTTCAATATTTTTTTCCTATAAGATTATCTGAGTTTAGTCCCAGATGAAGGATGTAAGATCATCACAGGATCCCAGACACAGAAAACATTTAGACAGAAACCTTCAGCTGAAAGCTGCAATACATGACATTCTGGTTAAAACTTTTACTACTTTGTTTCTTCTTCTACTTTTAATCCTTGTGGGATTACTAGTAGCACTCTAAAACACACGTTTCACTTAATTGAATAATATTTTGTTAATGTAAACTGTTATGTAGTTTATTTTCATTTATTCTTTTTTATTGCATACAAAACAATCAGGCAGTTTTGTTTACCTAATTACAACCCAGACGTTTATTCTTTCATTGATTTGTTCTTTCGTCTAAGCTAAATGTAATTTAAGAGAAACATGTCAAATGTCCTGCTGTCTCAAAAGGGACGAATAATGAAGAAAGAAAAACCTTAATAGCATCAGCTATCAGTCATGCAGTTATTTTTTTATTACAAAACAAAAATACAATAAAAACTCTGCAGGAGAGTTTTAGCTGCTGTTCAGTGAGAGAATTAGAAAAGAGCAAAAAAAAAAATGGTGATTAGCATAAATAGAGCTAAGTAAGAAGAAGAAAAGCAAAAGCTTTTCTATATGATGCTCATTTGCTACTAGTCAACAACATGTATATCAGTGAGCAAAGTTCCTTCATGTCATACGTTACTGGATTACTCGCTACAGGATCTATCTGCAAGCTTTTGTACAGTGACATGAGAAAAGAAAAAACAAGGCCATAACTCATGTGTGTGAGAGATCACATTAAGTTGGTCAAGCTCTAATCATTCTTTGAAGCCAGAGGCGCTTCGTTCAGCCTTTCCTCTCTGCGTCTTTATCAATCTCTGCCTCTCTGCCAGAATCTTCTTCTCTCTTTGCCCGTGCGTGTTTGTCTCTATCGTCTGCTCGTTATCTAGTTTTCCTTCCCTCCGTAATGGTATTTCAATAGGACAGATAGCCACAGGAATCCAATACGCAGAACGTCTAATTGAGTCTTTAATAGGCTGTCTGATGTCTCCTTGCTGCTGGTTCACACAGAGAGATACAGAGTCACACTTAAAGCAGCCAGCTGGACACGTTTGGAAAGGTCACTCCTTCTGTGAAACCAGATCTGCAGCATTAACGTGTTGTTTGTTAATTATGCATGATGAAAAAAAAAAATCCTCAGTAAAAGTATATTCAATCTGACTGAATAAAATTTGACTCCTGATTTGTTGAATTAGACAATATCGATTTTTAACAGTGGCATAGATTTTTTATGGTTTATTGAAACTGTATTGACTAATTCAAAAAAACACAACCACTATTATTTAAATAACTTAAGCATCTGTGGAGGTGAAATATTTACCACCACAAAACAACACCACATGTAAAGTATTTTTAAAGCCTTTTCTTGGTGTCAAGTTGTAACACCTACGTCCTACAATAAAATTATGTCCAGCATGTAGCTGTGGAAATCCTTGATGTGTGGTTGGTGATTATATAAGTTTTATGAGCGAAGAAATATCAAATCTCGAATTTTCTACTTTCCATCTTAAGACAACGTGACGGTGTTTTCACATTTTATCCATATTATTTACTGTTGTTTGTAATTTTAATCAAATCTCATGGATACATCAAAAATGGAGATTTTAATAAAAGTTTACATAATTACATTTTATGAAATTATCCTGGAAATCTTTTACATTTGATACCCAGAAAGACGTTTAGCATTCTGCATTAAGTAATACAGATTTTAAAAGAGAATTACCATGCTGCTCACAAGTTTCATGTTTAACCAAAGACATTTGAAGTATATTTTAAGGCTGTTCTATAGTGAGTGGATGAGTCAAGCCTGTGAGTAGAGAATGTTTGTACCTGTTTGTATTACAGAGATGAAACCTTTTGTGTGTCTGGATCATTATTGAAGCTCATTTCAGACCTCCTTGAACCTTTTTTTCCTAATGATCTAGCAATGTTTGCGTGGGGTGGAAAGATGAAGTGAGATACTTTAGTACTGATGTTGAAAACAATGCAGTGCTTTTTCTCCTCTGTGTATAGGCTGAATGATGGTTGGTCAGCACTGTTGGTGTTTCTGGGTATGACTCATGGCTCTATATGAGTGAGTTTTCTCTCAGTACTCTGGTTTCTTCCCACAGACCTTAATCATGCACATTAGGTTGATTGGGGATTCTACATTTGTCCCCAAGTGTGAGTGTGTATCCCCGCCTCTCGCCCTGTGACTGTTGAAAGGGGGTAAAAGCTCCCACACCATCAAGCACATATAAAAATAGATGGTTGGATTGATGGAAGATTTATATATGACTAACTGCTATGAAAACACATCAGTCTTTGTGCATGTGTATGTGCTAACTACCTCCATGAGATGGTGAATATATTCCTTCGACATAACGTGGTATAATTAACATCTTCACTTGGTTCCTGGTTTGTACGTTTAAAAAAGCCTAATTAATCACAGGAACAACGTTGGGACTGAAGTCAGAGCTGTCAGGCGTGAAATTACCTTTCTCAGTGGTTGGGTTTAAACATCCATAAACAGTGATCCTGGCAGCCCACCCTCCGTATAGCCCACTCCGCCGTTCGTTATCTCATGGCCTTGGAGCAGGAAGTGGGTGAACAAAAGTAGGAGAGGACACCGGAGGTTAGAATTGGCACTGATGAATAAAACTAAACCAGGAGAAAAAAAGTTTTCTGTTGTGATATCCCACCTTGCTGACAGACTCACAGTTCCACTCTGCTGTGTATAAGTAAAATTAGCTGGTGGTCCAGGTATGTGGAACACCTACTCCGAGAGCAATCTCTGGCCAAATCGATAACTTTGAACTCTCCTGCATGGGAGAGAAACTCTTTACATCAATAGATGTGTGCTATCATATCCCACAGCTGATGTTTTGAGCGTTGCGATCTGGGAATAGCTTCTATGAATCATTCAGAACACCCACTTCCTCTAACCTCTCCCTCTCTACCCACCTGTCCTCCCGGCACCCCCTCGCCCACCATGAGCCGCCGACAGCATCAACCGTCTTTGTACTTAACCTTACACATCACAGCTAACTCATATATCAATGCTGTGTTGAGACAGTGGAGAAGGGATGTATCTCTATTTCTGGCGCAGTAGAAGAAGATGATAGCTGCCGCCCAAGCTGAAGGAGGTTTATGTTTCACAAACCAAAAAAATCACTTCGTGGCTCTTGTGTGAACATATCAACAAACATGCAACAACAAACTGAGTGATTTTGTATTTTTACAAGCCTTATTGATCAATAAAAATGTTTTTAATGCTCTGATCTAAACGTTAGTCTTCTGTTCTGTTCTATAATTCTTACAACTTTTCACATTCATCTGTATTACAACCAGGTTTCATTATAAAGTGGGAAAGTTGTCCAGTGACACATTTTGTGACTCTAACGTACCTCAAAAATATGTGAAACCACAAACTTTTAGTAAAGAAGATAAATGCTGATAGCTGTAAACGCATTATTACATCATCACTCATGTTACCAGGGTGAATCTGTTCAGGTGATAGAAGATATTGGTTTCTCAGTTAATTTTTCCAGTGATGCTGAGGCGACAAAACTATATTTTAATAACACAAAATATGCACTTTTACATAACAAAAGTATTTTAAGAAAACATCACAAGTAGCACATGCAAACTCAACCTTCAATGATCAGAGGAAATCTGCTGCACACCTTTGAATGACAGTAAAATACAGTGATAAAACCAGTGGCAGCCGGCCAATAGAGGGCGCTAGGGTGCCGCCCCACCACTTGCCACTCTCCACAAAAAAAAAAAAAATGCTAATAAAATACTTCAAAATATACGGGTATATTTTTCTGATATAAATAGGATATATATTACATAGTTTGTGTGTTTAAAGTTATTTTATTCATCCATGCTGTCTATGGTCAGAGCCTACGGTTATTGGTCACGTGTTTCCTCCTCAGGGCGCAGAAATCTTTGCTCACAGACTCTCGCTTTAAGTTGGACATGCGCATTTGTGTCTCTTCAATACAAACAGATAGGAGCTTCTCAGGCGCGGCCAGCCTGCGCCCAAAGCTGAGTGCAGCTGGATTTACACGTCACTGCCCTCGCGCCGTGATGTCACTGTCACAGTCGGTCACAAGGCGCGGTGGAGTGATTTCGAGTTTGTGCGGGAGATGCCGCAGACGAACAAAGGAGAACGAAGCAAAATGGAGACGGAGAAATTAAACAATTCTGTGAAGTTGCTTAAAAAATTTTCATTTGAGAGGAGAACATTTCAAGAGAAGCTTGAGGTGAAGCAGCCTGGACCTGATCAGCCGGACATCACCATTCGCCAGCAGTCCAAAGACAGAGGATGAGAGTATACTCGATCTTTTTCAAGGACCTGGTTCGAGAAAAAGGCTTGGCTAACTGGATGTAATGAAGCTAATGCTTTATTCTGCTTTCCCTGCCTCCTTTTTCAAATGGCAGGATCAGACCCAGCTTGGATTCAGACAGGTATGACTGATTTAAAGCACTTTTCAGAAAAAGCAAAGAAGCATGAACAAACTGGGATCCACATGCAAAATGCTATGCGGTTAGCCATGCTTGGGAAAACGAATTTGGGAAAAGCTATTTTTTTATGATTATTTTGTGAGCTATAGCCCCCCCTGGATAAAATGACACCAGCCGCCACTGGATAAAACACTAACAACTGATTGTTTCAATGCAGTTATTTTTCAAAAAAGAAATAAAAACTCCACAACGTCTGAGAAATTTGGAAGATGAAAAGATTTTTGAGTTGGCACAGACTGGTTTATGTGCTGCTGTATGACCAACATGACTGTTCTGACACGCCAACGAGACAAAACATTTTATGTTTCATCAGAATTTATTCTCTTAGTGAAATCTGATCTGATGTATGGTGTCCCTTTCAGAACACTCCTAAGTCTCAAGAAAACACAAATCAAACCTCAGATGAAAAACCACAGGAAAACTGTACTGATGGTGAAAATACATTTTAGCAAATAAGCCATTGTTTCTAAGGATTTATTTTGATATTTTCAAATGCGACATCACCTTTTGACACATAAAGAATGGGATAAAATCCGGGAAGTCCCAACTAGTTTTGAACAAAACTGGGTAGAACTAGCTGAGAAGGAAATTAACGTTAAGCATGCAATATTCTGTATATTAGGATTCTCATGGATATGTCCATGGTACATTAGATGTAAAAGGTAAATAGGAATTGGAAATTAATACTATAATCGAGGAATGGGAGAGTTCTTGGGTACCCTGGCAGAAATGTTTAAATTGCCAATCCTGGAGAGAATTTATTTGGAAGATGAGAATAAAATATTTCAAGACCCCTTTAGTATAATGGCTAGGTATGTTAAAGAGGCCCTTCCATTAAAAATGGTTTTTCTGAGGTTTCTGTTGAATATTTTAGCTCCACAGGTGTTCTTACCTTCATAGTGGGTGTGAAAACAGGTCAACAACTTCTCTTTCAGTTTTTATCTCTCAAACTACGCAGGTGGTGATAACACCCGAGTTCTNCTCGAGTTCAAACGGCTGGTACTTGTTTTGTCACAACTCCTTTGTTTGTTAGTTTTCGGCAGTTCCCGCAGTTGAAACCACGCCTAGCATGCTGCTGGCTAAAAGCTGTAGTATAAGACGTAGCAAACAGGAAGAGAGAACGTCTACTGTTGCCATGTGCAGCGGGGCAGAAAACAGTATGCCTTGCTCTCATAGGCTAGTTTGTTAGCCAATCTGAGTCCAGCAAATTCCAATAATGAATATGAACGAGCTGCTGCTCGAGGCCTGACGAAACCAGCTGAAATTTGATGCCGACAGATTAAAAGGTCTGTTAATCAGTGTTTCCTAACGTTTTTTAGATATAAAATGTTTCATATTACTGGTTAATACTTAAGAAATAACCACAAAGTCCTGAAATTTGTATGAAATGGTCTCTTTAATAACTGTTCCTCCTTGTGTTGGATGGGGTAGGAGAGCTCACTCGTATCTTCTGGGAGTGATCTAAACTAGAAAATTTTTGGGAGAACGTGAAGCAAAAAACAAGAGCAATTCTAAATTTCGATAGGCTAATAGAACCACATCAAATAATCTTGGGCAATGCTTTGATAAGGGATTTAGAGATAAATAGGGTGTATACATAGGGTGATGTATTTGGTCACACATAAATTGATCACAGTGAATATGCTTAAACCTCATCCACCCACAACTAACCAGTGGGAACCAGAGGCTGAAGGAGGTGAACTGCAGGGAAAGCATGAAGGCAAATCTGCGACTTCAGATGGACATATGTTAAAAAATAAACTCCTGTGGAATTTTCTGTGGAAAATTGAGAAATCAGTATACATGTAACTAGACTTAAGTACGAGGTGAAGAACATGCCTGTACCTTTTATTTATATGACTGTTTTGTCTTTAGTTACATTAATAGTAATAAGATGTTTTATACCTGTTAGTTAAAAAAAAAATTAATGCTGGAAGGCATTTAGGTTTTTAATGGTTTCAGTCAAAACGTTTATTTGGTTGCTTGATTTTACATGTTTAATTGTTGGCATTTATTTTAAACACTAAAAAATTAGGTTTAGTTTAAGGTCCAAAATGACTTGGTTAGGTTTAGAAAAACACATGGGTTTATTTAGTTTTTTGTTTTTATTATTTAAAGTCAGCCTTTAAATAGAAATTATAAATGTTTAAAAAAACAGACATGTTTTAAGATCATGTGTTTCAGAAACTTTTGAAGTGGTGTTTAATGTTTTACTGAACCTTATTTTTCTGATTTCCCTGAATACTTGATCAGGTTTTTATCTGTAAAGTGCAAGTCTAAAGGGATCTGAGGAGACAAGGGAAATAATTTATTACTTATGTCTCCTCGAACAGGAGATGTGGAAAAAAGTGTCACATTCCAGGGTCCTTGTTATGGTTTTATTTGTTTACTTGAGATTATTATTCCAGGTTTTTCTGTGTTCCATGTTTTCAGTGAATTCTAGGATTCACTGCTGTTGACACTATAAGTTACATTAATATTTATAAAGCTTTGTTCTTAGTTCTGGGTTTCTTTTATATCATGTTTGATTGTGTTTTACACTTTTGCTTACAGTATTTCTGGTTTATCAGGGTCATGTTCATGTTGTTTTAATGGTCTTTATCAGACTCGTTGCCCTTTTTAGTCCCGTTAAATAGTTTCTTGTAATATGTACAGGGGTGCACATAAGTGGTCCGCAGGTCCGCACACACTGTCAAAATATAAAATGCGCACCAGATGAAAAGTTGCAACACGCGTTTGCGTACTTAACATTGGTTTGGCTGAGCTGCGTGAATTTTTAGGTTAATCAGAGGCGGTTCATTGTCAAATAAATGAAGAATCCCGTTGACTTCTTTTGTTTGACTGATATGTTTCTCAGCCAGAGCGCCGAAGTTCCAGCTGATCAGCTGATGCTGCGTCTCTCTCTGTCTCTGTGTATCAGTTTGTCAGTGTGACAGATTTTCAGTCAGTCAGATCAGTGCAGCTGACTGCAGGATTCTGCATCGCGTCAAAACTGAAAAAATTCACTGAATAAGACAAATAGACCATCGTGGCACAGACGTGTATAACTACCTTTTTGTGCTATAAAATACAGAAAACCACCTGTTTTAATCAACAGTATCAGCGTATTTGTCTGTGATCCGCACCATTTTGAATGCGCGCAAAGCACTATGGGATATGCAGTCAATGCCCCATAACTGTCCAGTGTATCTTTTTATCTGACTGCATCACATTACAAACATCCTCATTATTTCAAAACAAAAAACAGTTACAGTAAATGACAGAAGCTCCAACAGCTGACTAATAAATTTCAACACCAAACTGTTAAATGTAGATTAAAGTGAACAATCAAACCTGTAAACAATCCAACCTGAACTCTGAAGGTTTTTTTTTACCAGTATTTTTATATTTTACTGGTTTCTCTTGATTTTTTCAACAATTAAAGGATTTTTATTGAAACAAATATAGAGCCAGGTAAAGTAAACAGACTGAATTTGAAGCTTGATGAAACCAAAAACAAAGCAGAGGAGCTCGGAAGAGACACAGCGAGACACATTTAAAAATGTGAGGACCAAGCAACAACCCTAGGTTCTCTTCTGAGAACCAGGCCAAAAATATTATGTGCGCCCCTGAATATGTAATCAGTCATGTTTTCTCATGTTTATTACCTTCTTGATTCTGTTTCACATTTTCATGTTTGATTTACTGTCACTTATAGTTTTTCCTTATTTTTCTCATGGTCATAGTTAAGTTTTCTCTTGGGGTTTTTCCAGGGTAATTTTTTGTTAAAATCTTAGTAATAATCTCGTCATGTTTTTTCTGTTTTCTGTCAAGAGTTTTCATTCAGTCCCAGTTGGAGATTTTTTCAGTGCCATTGCCTCGTCTTGAGTGTTAATCACCCGCAGCTGCTTTTCATCTGTAATCACACACCTGGTTCTCATGCCAACAATCACCCACACAGTATATCTGACTTCCTGGTTCAGTGTTCTCTATCAGATTTTGCCCTGTTCATTGCCTCCATGATTTGTCATCCCCTGTGTCTATAATTATTTAGTTTATTTTATTGAAAAAACTCTGGATTTTATCCATCTGTCTGCTGCATCACACCCATTCATTTCATTCAATACTAAAAGTCACTCAGTCATCCTGGATTGGTTAAATCATTCATAACTATATCGCTGCATATTTTTATTTTCACTTACTGAAGCTCTTCGAATTAACTAAACATCCTAAAAAGACATTTTGCATCTCTAGTTAGTGGGAAAACATTTTAAATACTTAGAAACAAGATGGTGAAGTATGAATAAACACACTGAGCTGCTGTTACAGCTGCAGAGAGGAAAACGTTGCTTCGGGTCAGAGGGGACTAACATTCTTATCTGCTGTGCAAATATGTGATGAGGTGTGTGTTTTAAGGATCCTGTGGGAACCGCTACACATAATTAGCTTTCATACAATTCTCCATTTTGGACAGATGGGAGCCTAACCAAATATTTCAATGACAAAATCCAGACATTGTAATTCCAGAAATATTTGTGAAATGTGCCTGAATTTATGGATTTTTGTCCACATATGATGGTTTGTTATCAAGCAAGTGTGAATGAGCCTATTTTTAGAGGGAGGACAGCAGATGTCTTTTGCTGCTGAGTTCCCTGGGAAATCAGAGCTCATGCAGCAACAAAAAAGGGTGGGAAGTGGGAAGAGGAATTAGGGAAGAGGAGGGAGAGACAGTGAGACGGAGCAGGAGGAAGAAAAAGGCAGAGTTTTAGGGAATAAACATGTTGACGCCAGGCAGCTCGCTGGCAGCTCACAGACAGAGAATGTGGCCTGGTTTCTGGGTTGCAATCAAATCCCTATAAACAGAGTGATCATTCACTCTGCCTAAAAGCTACTGCATTACCAGCAACCCCACTCACACACACACACACAAGCAGCTGTGACAACGAAAAGGTTGAGTTTGTCATTTATACACTCTGGAAATCTTTTGCATACATATCCATAAATAAACAGGTGAGCTCACACAGATCAGAGAATGAGAACTGAAGAGAAGAAGATGGAAACTACAGGAAATATTAGAAAGGAGATGGAAGGTGGATGGAAATGAAAGAGAATATTAAATCCTTCAAGTCCCTTGGGGGTCAACAGAGATGCCAGTGCACAAAGGTTTTACACCTCACTGAGCTGATGTGAGTTCACTGACGTTCATCTGCTAAGCAGCTTAGAAATTTTAGAGAAAAAATTCCAAACTTTATGACGGCGGTTTATAAAAAACAGGAAAAGCAAAGAACTTCTGTGCTTCACCTTTTGATGTTGCACTAAACACTTCAGTATCTGCACATACATTCAAGCTTTGCTTTTCTGTTTGAACAATCACCCAGAAAAAAAATAAAAAACAAAAAAACACGATTGGGCTTTTTGTCACAGCTGTTCAAGAATTTCCTCCATCTCAGTCTTGGCCAATAAGCTGGAAGCTTACCTGTGCACTTAAGCAGAAAGTGAATCAGCAAGCACTGAAACACACAGTCAGGAAAAAACAACAACAAAACATTTCTCTTGAACTCTACGCGGCTCTTATTGCTTCTGCCTCAAGGTCCTGCAGTACTCATGTGGCTTTTCTCTAACCACCTAAAGTGACACAGCAGAACAACCAAGAATTTATGCTTGTTTTTTTTTTTTTTTAATTTATTTTTGCTCTAATATCTGAATGTTTCCTGCAGGAGGCTTTTCATGGGTCTGGACTAGAGAATAAAACGATTGAATTCCTGATAAACTTTGTTTTGCACAACAGATTTTCTTCCTGAAAACACAGTTTAAATTCTTAAAGATTTAAAATACAAAATTAGCTGAATAACTCAGCAAACACAACAGCAGCATTTCCATAGAGAAATAGATGCACCTCTTCTTGTCTAAGCGGTTACACTTTGCTGATTCTGGTGGGTCCTTTCAACTCTTTTGGTGCCACAGTGACTGTGCCTCCATTGTCAAAGCCGAGAAATGATTTCCCACTATTTGCATTTTTATTGATGCTCCAAATTGCAAATAGCTTTCTCCTTCTTCTGTCTTTGTCTTTGCGCAGAGGGGGGAAAGGGAAAAAAAGGTCTTCATTTGTTCAAGCGGGCCCTACATAAATCACTAGTGAAGAAAAGTGAACTCGTCTCTGAATAAAACATCAGGTGGGAGAAAGAATAGGCTGCTTTATGTCTTATTTTCTTTCTTAATATTGCTTTGAAATCATCTGCACGCTTTGTGCTTCATTATGCTGCCACTCTGGGAGTAATACTAATGTGGAAAAAAAGGTGGAAAAAAAACACAAATTGCAATCCTCTTTCAGTCAAGCACATGTAACGGATCCTACGTGCAACAAAAGGCAGCGAAATAATTGGTCAGACACATTGATTACTTTGCTATTTGCAGCACAGGTACTATATGGATTGTACCATTACTGCAGTCACAGTGTAATAAACAGCAGTCCCTGCACGGTTTGTGAAAGCGCAATTACTCATCAGTGTGTGAATTACTGGGAGTTGCTCACTTCTCGCCTTCTTCCTGTCTTATTTTTACTGTCTCACTTTCTTTAAAAAAAAAAAAAAAAGCATCTTTGAGCAGATGAAATGTCATTCTTTATGTATTTATTCATTGTGAAGCAGGGATTACTGACTTTACAAGGTCACTCAAACAGTTGAGTGAACACTCTATTGACTGAAATGTAAATACAGGCTCACGCGCGGCTCCAGTCGCACACTTAAATGCACAGCCTGCGTCTGCATTGTCCTTTATTGTCATCCGGAGGAGCAAGTGTTTTTTCCCTAAACTGCTGATTAAGTGACTCCCACTTCTATCTAGGTCTTGGGATCTGGGGAAATGGAAAACCAGAAAATGAGATGTTGATATTGATTCTGCAATCTGGAACAGAGGGCACCTTTCATTTTATATTAACTCAGCTGACACCCCTTTTATATGTGCAACCTTTGTTGTAAATATTATTGAAATTTGCACGGCAATCCTGCTTGAGTAAAGCAGAACCAGAAACAGATGCGCGAAATACATGCTTAGATTCTTTTTAAACTCACGGTTATATCAAATACATAAAAGTATCATATCATTAATTCATTATCTGGCCTTCATCACCAAAATAAAGAAGTTTACAGTCTGTGAACTTGGAATGATGGGAGGTTTGTTTATTCCAATGTGCTCTGTTAGCTTCTAGTGTTAGCAGGTTCTGCTTGTGATGTCATCGGATGTCTGCAGACTCACTTTAGGGATGCTGTCCAGCATGTTTGTCTCAAAATATTCCAGCTTGGATTACTACAATCAATAATTTAGGAAAACACCAGGACTTGAGATCCTTGCTGACAAGAAATACACGAAATTACATTTTCAGGTGAGCAATAAGTGAAATACGATGACAAATTTGAGGGAATTCCCAAAACATCCCAACATTCATAAGGGTTCAGGTCTGTTGGGAGAGTCTCAGGGCCTCACTTTCATGTCAAATTCTGAACACTAAACATTTTTAAGAATTATCTTCTATTAAAGTAATCACAATGCTATTGTAGGTCTCCAGAATTGTTCTTAATTTAGTTTGCATGAGACAGGCAGAGAGAAGAGTGACATCTTTGGGAAGAGACTTATGAAAACAAGAATCAGATATTTTGACCATCAAAAACTTGCTAATAAAGTGAGAATGAACTGCAAACAAAGACATAATTGCAACACGTTTTCAAACAAATTGCAATAGGAAAACAGACATGAATGAGTTTATTAGTAATTTAGGCACATAAAATGTTCTAAGTACCAATTCAATGTGATTTTAAGTGGAAATGTGTTTGTTTTCTAACAGTCACAGCCCAGTGAGACAATACTTTAAGTCTGGTGTTCTTCGAAATTTAGATGTATTTCAGTGTTCTCCATATAAAGCCTTTTGACTCTGGATTAAAGTTTAACATTTAGAGACAGTCTTATTCTGCTCTTTGTAAAGGACCATGATCTCCTCAGAATACTGAAGAATTCCCATCATTTTTCCTTTAAGAGGCTTGTTGTCCGCACTCAGAGCATGAAGCTGAAAATCCAGACAGACACACATCTTTGATGACAGCAGCTCACTTACAACCCAAACGCCTCCATTCACAAACTGTGTGCAGCAGAATCTTCATGTCCATGTGTGCTTTGCCTGTTAAACTTAGCATCATTTTTAGCCACCGAAACCATAAAACTGCATCACAAATGATGCTTGAATAACACGGTCCCATGAATCTTTGAGGTACTTTTCCTTCAAATTACTGTGGTTACTTGAAAAGGCTGCTGATAGAACGAGAAGTTCTTCCATCTTCACAGCTGCTGCAGACGTCGTACACTTCGCTCACCGTCGAATCTTCCTCTGCACCTTTTATTGTGGTTGTTTTTAGGTCATTGTCATTTCAAAATGCATCACACAAATACAGACAATCCTAATGTTAAATAACAAGGCACAAAAGTCATTAAGGTTCCATTTAAGACTTGCATGGTTTGATTTTAGTAAATGGGGTTGTTGCATATATTCAAATGCAAATAAAAAACAGAAAGGATAAAACGTGTGTGTGTGTGTGTGTAGTTCAAAGATAGACGCTCACCCAGTTTCAGAACTGGGTTTCAGGAGATATAAATTATGAAAATGAATGAAACAAACATCTGTGCGTTCTTGTTTTATTCAGGATGAAACTGGGTAACATTTTTATCAGCATTTGAACGTTGACAATCTGACGACACTGTGACTGAACTAATAGTTTACTGCTTATTCATTCAGGTGTTGATTAATTTATTTTCCTTGTTCACGTTGTCGTGTTAATGGTGACGAGGCTGAAGAGACCCGAGAACCAGAGTCTAAAAACGTTTCAAACATTTCTGTGTGTCTGTTTCATCCTTTCAGTCTGGCTCTTCTCGTCGTGGTCTGTCACATTTTCTCTGAAGGCCTCGGCTCTTCTTTTATCATCCCTTTGACACCTGCACTCAGGGGGTAAAATGCAGTCATCTGTCTGTCTGTCAGAGTTAAAGGTCATTATTCAGTGAAGGAGAAAGGTGTCTGAATGAGTGAGAAGTGGCTTTTTGTAATAAACACATCTATAACACCTTCTGTTTTGAATTGAGCAACAGAATGTATAAAATACCAAGGCAGATCTTTTTTATTTCCAATTTGATCCTCTTGATTATAGCAATAAAACATTTAAATTGCTAATTTTTATTCCTTCTGCTAATTGTTAATGGAATAAAAGGACAGCTATAAAATCTGAAAAATGCAACCATTAAAACAAGTTGTGCAGCGTGTAAGTAAAGGTGGTTGCAGCATCATTGTTGGATGCAAATCAAAAAGTTCCAGTGCAAATGTGTGACTTTATAAAACTGTATTTGTAGTTTTAAAGGTGATATACCCGATTTCAAATTGCCTAGCTTAGAATGTCAACAAATGTAAACAGAGTCACAGAACTCTCAGCCCCTCCCGTCGGGTAGAATTCCTAAGCCACGCCCCCCCAGGTTTGGAAACACGCGTAGCCCCAGAAGACGACCGAGTGCAAGACACTGGTCCGCAGTTCATTCAAGTACCGTAATATGGTGGAATCACTGATAAGTGAAAACAACATTGACATTAATTGTTACTTTGTCCTGACGCGGAACCAGCCAGCGGCTGTTTCTCCTGCTGTGACATGGTAGAGCGGCGAACACTCCCAGCAGTGGTGTTCTGCCATAATATGTCTTGGTTTTTTAGGAGCACAGAAGCCAAATAAATGCGGAAGTCCATATGGCTGGAGAGACTGTCCAATCATTCCTTCTGGACCGAACCATTTGATTGGTTGATGTTTTTAGACAAATAAGGGAGAACCACTTAATTTTTTATTTATTTTTTTTTTTTTTTTAATCTTCACAACATATTTTTATCCATCCTGTGTTAAAACATTTTTAATGGGCATGAAAAAAAATATGTTAAGCTAATTTGTTATGCAAATTAAGGATAGCAGCTTTAAATGTGTAAAATAAAATAATCTCATTGAGAGTCATATTGGATCTCTGCACAAAGACTCTGCATCTCATTTTATCTCAGTTATGATTCTGTTTTGTTTAAAAACCTAAACGTTTAAACTTTTTGCTTCTATTAGTTGGTTGAAGAAGTTTAGGCCAAAGAAATAGCTCAATAACAGCTATTTCAAGAACTATACTTACAGGCGGGACAGCGCAAAAGCAAATTTAGTTGAAACCTAAATGAAATATATCTTTTATTAGGTTTCTATTTTTTCTTTAGTGCAAAATAAAAACACACAAAACAGGTAAAAATCTACTTGTGAACAAACTCAAATTGCAAAAACTGTATTTTTTCATTAAATTATTTCCATCTTACGCATATTTTTTTCCACAAATAAATGATCTTAACTCCTCCTGACATTCACTCAATCATTTTCCACCATCCACAGTTGAAGTTGAGGAAACACACACACGCTTATAAGAAAAGTTCCCTGAACAAAATCCATGGTCATTTAAAATGCGCCTCAGCTCAGACACTCAAACAGAAACTGTTTATTTTATATAAAGTATTTAAAGTTACGTGAAGAAGAAACATTCAGATGCAACACAACCCCTGTGGGAGAAAAAGACCTTTACAGTAATGACTTAATGTTCAACATGCTGTAAGACACTGAGCTGAAGAAAAGTGCTATAAGAAATAATCTGTAACAACTGGACAGCTCAACTGAGATCACATGATCCACACATGAATTTAACTATACATGAATTACTGATTGGTGCTGATTTTAATACTGTTTATTTTTATAGAAAGATTTAACAGACTTCTTGCCACCAATTAATGAAACAACCACAGATTTATTAAACAACCTTAAAGAAGTGACTCTACTTAGTATTCGCTCTGCGACCTCTCTGCTGTGTATATGAGCTGATATCACATGTTTGCTCTGTATCAACCCTCAAATGAAAAACCTTCCTTTTCCCAGATCTGAGCAGATCCTACTCACACATAATAAAAATTTAACATCACCTCCTCTACAATGAGGATAAGTGTGATTCCTTTGAGAGGCAGAACGTTGAATTCAGCCCCAGCATGTGCAGAGCACTTCTGACACATTCACGCTCTCATGGATAAAATGCTGTTGCATAACCAGTAAACCATCTGTCTGAGACAATGCCAGATAAATGCGAAGGTAAACAGCCAAACTGATGGAGCAAAAATTAATCGGATTATGAGAGAAGTCCGTGAGAGCGGAAGTGACAGTGAGTTGGATAATTGCACGGTGAGGCAGGAAAGGTGGAGGTAGCGTTGAGCGAGAGGTGCAGAGAAGAAAGAGAAGACAAGTGTGAAGAATGAAGGAGGTAAAGACATCGCTTCAGTGACAGCTGGATAATTACTCGAAGCTGCAGATCTGAGGCTGATGGAAACCTTTCATATGAAGTTTTAGGACAGTGCTGTGCAAAAGTCCTGAGCAAACCTTCATTTATTTGCTACATTTTTTTAATGTTCATGCATCCAGTTATTTTGCTTGTTTTACCTGTCAGGTAAATTTTCATGCAAGATTTGTTAAATGATAATAAATGACTTGATTACAGGCACAAAGACTCATTGAATGTGAGTTACAAAGAATGTGAGAGGTCAGTACTGATCATTAGTTTTATTTTGGATTTCTGTTGTTTCATATTTTATATACAAATCGCCTCTCTCTGTTTCCCTACGACTCCTCAGTCCGAGACCTGATTAGGATCCTTTTCACACAAGCAGATCCAAATCAGTGAGTCTGCACACATGACCACAATCAGACAGTAAAACCCACAACATCAGCAAGTTTTCAGACCTGTGACTCAACCCGAGTCTAAACCTGCATGTTTACTGATGGTGTTTGTGTTCTGAGAAAAAAAAGAAGTCAAGATTTCATGAAGAGATATGAAGAGTTTGTTTAGTGATAAATGACTTTCACAGCATCTACTCTTGAAAAGAGGAGTTTGATTATCTGAGCTTGTTTTGTTATTGCCACATCAACAGCACCTCCTACTGGTGGGCAAGAAAACAGCTGCTAATCCAGTTTAATCAGTGTGACTGACAGTGTGTGACAATGAGATTACAGCTTGATGTAAATCCAAATTGTGGATGTGCAACGTTAACAAAATCTGTTTCCTTTGAAATATCACTAAATCAGTATGTAGTTAGTTTTCTAACAAGTAGTTAAGAGGAAAACTATGAATATGAAATGAAATGAAATGAAATGAAATGAAAAATACTTTATTTATCCCAGAAGGGAAATTCAACTGGAGATACAGAGAACAGCTTGGCCTTCACTCTCCAGGCAGCCAAGGGTCACAGTGTGCCCGGCGCACATCGTTCAGGCCAGCCAAGATCACACAGGAGAATACATACAAATACATACATACATAAGCACGCATCAGCCTGTGTGTTAGGAAAAAATATGAATAAGACCACGTAAGGTCAGAGGGAGGAGAAAAAAAGGTTCCCTACACCCAGTGCCCCAACATGAGGGGCGCTCAATGTAAGCAATAAAAACCTCCAGCAGGGGGGGGGTCACGAGACATGTTGAGAACTTTCTTGAGGATGTGAATGTAATCAGTGTATGTGGTTGTGTGCAGAGAGTTATCAAGGACACCGTGCTCTGGGACAACGCAGATGTTATGTCTTCCACAGTCTTTGGCGCCCGGTGGACACGGGTAAGGAGGGGGCTGTGTGTCTCGGTGCTCACTGCTCCAGGAGGAATTTAGTGTTTTGGCCTTGAGGCCAGCCGAAAAGAGATAACAGAGATTAAGTCGAAGCTGAAGAATTGCAACAGCTTCTCATTGTCCATATGGTGCACTATTGTGGAAAAATGTCCGAATCATCCTAATTAGGCCAAATTGCATAGTACCAATAATCAATCAATCACTTCTCCACTCCGAGCCGAAATTGCAACTTCTCCAAGGTGGCACCAATCCTTCCAGTGAGATCCAGCAGCGCACCCAGTTTACGGTTCAGCTCCAGGACCCCATCAGCAAGCTTACGATCCCGCTCCTGGACCTCCCGGTCCCGTTCGAGAATCACAGCCAGCTGGTCGCGGTACTGCTCCGAGACCGCATCCAGTTTGCGATCCAGATCTCCGAATCTTTTAGTCCAAGTGTTGCCAGATGCAGCCCATCCAATCCATAACTTTAGAATTTGTAGATACATCAGGTAACCACCAACGCCGATCAGCAGGTACCCCACGATCAATAATCCAAATATGTACACATCCTCCACGTCTTCGACAGCCAGAACAGACAGGCATACCATCTTCCACTCACCCCAGGAATCCATGGTAAACCCAGCCGGGAGGGTCGACTCCGGGCATGACGGCTCCCCCTTTTTCAGCCTTAAATTTGAAAAACATTTTTCTAATTTTCAATCCAACGTCCCCACTTTCAATCAGCATGCGCATTACAAAAAGATCCTGATGCTGTCTAAGTACATACTTACACACCTGTCATCCCTCTGTCATCATCTCACCTGGCTCTCACTCAGTAATCACCTGCCCCAGTGTTTATATTCTCAGTTATAAACATAGATGATGTTTGCTGTTTTTATACAAACAATTGGGCAAATATTTAAATTTGAATTCATGGAGGGACTGAATCATGGCTTAGAATGACCTCTTCAATTAAAGTTTTTTTGTCAACAGCAGCCTAATAAGAAAAAAAAGCCCTCACCCCTTCAACCTACAGCAGAAAAATAACTGCTAAATAAAAACAAACGCTTTAGGAAAATCTAATAAACTGTGAAAGCAATCAATGGGACACAAATCTTGTTCTAACGAGTCATCGTGGAAAACTGTTGGGCAGACGAAGCCCTTTTCTGTTCCCTCATAATCCAACTATAACGTTTCTGATTTTTGTCAACTAAAATTACAAACTTTTAAGCAGTTTCCAAACAGAAAGTGCAGGTTATGCTGAAAATAAAACCAGTAAAATAAAAAAAAAAGGAAAAATCCTCAAAACTATAAAAATAACACGTCAACTGACACTTCTGATTGACATTTACCTGGTGAAGTAAATATTTCATCAAAGGTGAATCGAATGTGGCAGGAAGCCGCTACTGAGAAAACATTCAACACGGTGACATTTTTGTTTCTCCTGTCAGTTTAAGCCAAGCTGTCTCCTGGGAAAAAGGCCTGTTAAAGTGACTTTATATTTCTTTGTTTCGTCCCTGTTGAAAACAAGGGATTTCATAACATTTTAAAACCTTGTAGCAGAAATTTCTCTTGACATTTTGACTCATTATAGCAGAAAAAAGCTAAAGTTGTTACTTTGAACCACAGAAAACTACGTGAATTATGACAAAAATGAAATTAAAAAAACCCTTTCTAGTATCTATCATATCCAACAGCTTAAGTTAAAATACTTTAGCAAGTTGATGGAACAGAGCTGCTTTTTTTCTCCTGAACCCAGTAACCTTTTTAATCAACGATCAGATAAAGTCCCGACTGCTTCTCAGACATTGAGTGAGCATTTTAAAGTGTTCGTGACATTTAATCCCCCCCAAACTGTGCAATTATTATCACAAAATCATGAATTAAGGAAACTAAGATGTTGTCCATTTAAATAGTGACTTTAATTGAATTAATTCTGTTTATGCTTTCGGGGGAGCTCAGTGTTACAGCTACATTAACAGCTACAATCCGTTTCTTATGACTGTACTGAGAAGCTTTTTGTGTAATAATAATAATAATATAAGTGCAGAGAATAATAAAGATGTCTGGCTCTCCTGAATGGACTCTGATTATTTTTGTATTAAATCTGCCCCTTTGTTGGTCTGACATTGTTACAAGAGTGCGGTGTTGAATCATTGCTGTTCCAGGATGATGTGAGTGATGAGCAGGCGTGTTGCTTCATTATCATTCAGTATCATCACTTGTAGAAGTCAAGTTTCTGGTTCAGAATTCAGGTCCAATAGTAACTCTCGTTCAGCTTTTTTTTTTGTATCCAATCTCAAAAATACAACAACATTGTTTGCATATGATAATACGCAATTTGTAGGCAAGGAACAAGATTTTGATAAGCTGTCTGGTTTCTATTTGTTGTTGACAGATTAAAGAATTGTCTGAGCAGACTTCAGAATAATGGTAGAAAATAAAACACAAAGTTTGATCTTTTGTAGATCTTTCATTTACAAATGAAAGTGTTTTGATGACAGTTTAGTGTCTTTTAGATCTGGTACATTCAAATAACGCTGAATTATATTTTTACACAGTTACATGCATGTTTTCTTTCTGTATTAGGAACCTTATAACACTGACTGCATAGGGTAAGTGTAGCTTCTGATGAGCAGTGTCTCACTGTGATATGATGTTGGATAGTTTCACCATGGTTAAGCTTTCTGAATGAGGAAGTGAAGCTGATGGCATGATGAGAGCTACTTTAATCATCTGCAGGTCAGTTCAGCTGTTATTAATTTCAGTTGTTTGAATGTTTGTAACATTTGTTAGTTATTTGAAAGTTTTTTGGGATCGTCCTTGAACAAGTGGATGGACTTCCAAATGACAGACTGAGCATGAAGGTTTTTAAACATCATGGACTACACGGTGATGCAGTTGGTTGCACTATTAACTTGTAGTGAGAAAGTTCTGAAAAGAATCTTTCTTCATGGAGTTTGCATGTTCTCTCTGTGCATGTGTGGATTTTCTGCAGTAACTTCTTCCCACAAACCAAAAATCTGCATGATAGGTTGATAACCGTGACGCTAAATTAACCCTGTGTGTGTGTGTGTGTCTGTCTCTGTGTGGCCTCGTGATGGACTAGCAACCTGTCTGGTGTAACCCCGCCTCTCACCCAACGAGCACTGGAGACAACAACCAGTTCTCTGCAACCCCGAACAGGTACAGAAAATATAAGACTTAAAAAACTTGTAACTTGGGATGGTCACGATTTTTTGTTGCTGATACTGAATTCGCATCGGCTGAGTCTAAATCTGAAATGTAACTTTAAATAAATAAAAATACGCCTTGATATTGATGTTATTTTTAACATTCGTTTTCTTGGTGTTTTGTAAAATTTGCTATGGTGCATTTGTGACATCCTGGCAGCATAGCGCATTGTGTGGTCATGAAATCCTCATTTGTCAAATCTCTGGTGGTTTTGTCGGCCCTTTTGATGTTGTCAGTTACTGAGGCCGAAGCTCCTCTGAGAGAATAATTGGTGGCATTTAACGTCCTCATTTTACACCATGAACACAACAGACCAGCCGGGCACAGCGCGGCAAACAACACTGATCATTTTACTGTGACGCCAGAGCTCTCCGAAAACAAAAAGCCAGATCAATCCTCTTATTTAAAAGCTGGTTATTGTAAAAAAAAACAAAAAACAAAAAACAAAAAAAAAACACGACTGTTATGACTCAGTCCTGCCACATTATATTTCATTACAAAGAATAATTCTCTTTTTTTTCTGCTCGTGCTGATCTCAAGTGAAAATTAATGAACCTTTTGCACTGACAGGATTCCAACAGAGAAGGTCTGGAATGACAACAAACCAAGCTTCTCTGTCCAAGAAGTTATTAAATAATGTCTCAGAATAAACACAGTTATAGCAAAGTTACTGTTTCCATCCAAATCATCACAGCTCGTCTTCCTGGAAAGTAAAAAATAAATAAAAACATCTTGCAGGGTGAATCTTTTGCAAAGGATGGTGGAAAATAAATGTATCAGTGTTTGCTGAGAATCTGACAATTAAACTGGTTAGGGTCGGTTACCTGCAGGGAACCAGCGCGACTGAAAATTCTGTTCTCCATCTGCAAGATAATCAGATTTTGCCTTTATTGAAAGATTAGTAGTGAAAGCTGACCCAAAACAACAGAGTTCTCACCATGTTTAAACATTATTCTCTCACTTCATTTGTGCAAATCTGACATCTGGGCCAATGTGTTTATCCCCAAACAAATAAAGCACCTGTATCCTGAATTTAACAGCTGTTATCTCAATACAAGGACATTTATTTGCATGGAGTGTTTCTCATGTAATCAGGTGGCAGATATCCAACACAGACATAATGAAGTGATGGAGTCACGAGGTGAAAATGTTTCCAACGTTTCTTAGCTTTTTTTTTTGGTGAAAGTTTTCTGGTTTGATGGAACAGTTAAGTTTAATTTGTCACCAATAGTCGCAGCACAGTGAGATACAGGTTTAGGCAGCACAAGGACGTGTGTGTGTGTGTGTGTTTAAGATCTATAAAACCAAATGGAAACTTTTCATAAGGAGAAACTGTGAGCTGTGAGCAATAAGAAGAAAGCTACAGACATGAAAACGGTGGCAGATGTCAGTCAGACGAGCTCTCAACCTTTTTCTTCTCTGCATGCCGCCTCACCTGACTTTAGGTACGCACACAAACACACACATTGGGTGCGTGTTGTGTGTTTAGCCCTCAGGTTGCCATCTGTACCTGTCTGTTTGCTGTGCCGGATTTCCCAGCAAAGTCTCTTCCCTTTCAGCTGTTTGTTGCTCTTACTGCACTTGTGGGATTGTTTATATTTGTACATATGTGAGAAGAATTTAGTGGTAAGATCACATGTGCATGTGACTTATTTGTGTTTGCTAAGGTTTCTAATCCTATATGAACAGCAGTTTTGCTGCAGATTAACTCTTCACTCTTTAAAGACCAGATGTTCAACTGCTGTTAACTGTTATTATAAAAAGCTTTATTTATGTCCTGCTATCTTTGTTAGCTCACCAAGATCTATTTGTTGTTAAAATCTCACATCAAATGAAACAATTCCAACTAAATTTAACTCTGTATCAACCACCGAGTTTTGTGTTCTTGGATCCATGTTTGTTTCTTTTCTGTTTGTGATGTGTGACAGCGGTGGCAGAAGGAGCACAACACATAGACCTAAATCAAAAGACAATGGATCAGCAGTATCTTTTCTAATTAATGTAAGATTCTGAGTATTGAGTGCCTGCGTGGTAAAGGCCTGACGAGAATGTTCATATTTGCCTCTGAATCCGTGTCTCGTCGATGATGTTTAAAACTTAATTAACAGATGATCAATAGTGTTTACGCTGCAAAGCGACTGGGGCAGATTCTAATTAGAATATCCATACATTATTAATGGCATTAGCAAGCTCTGAAATTAAAAGGAGACAACTGCCACATTCACTTAAGCTTGGAATCAGGGAGGGAAATTCTGGCAATGAAACTCAAACAGTCGAGCGAGGCAGAGATCAAGACGCAGACGGATGGGAAGCGTTGATGCTGAAAGTGCAGAATGGAGAGGATCAGAGGGAAATCAGCGGCAGGCTAATGGTGAAATGGTAATAACTGAAGACTTCAAACTATAATTTTGCTCGGCGAGGCCAGCAGTGGCAGTAAAGATGGAGAGAGAGAGGAAGACAAAGACCCTCGTTAGGAGGTAAAACAAGTGTCAACAACACTTCAGACATAAAAGAATAAACATCGCTTCATGCAACTGCAGCTCCGGTGAAAAATTGGGAGTTTTTAAAGAAGGAAAATAAATTAAAAACATTCTTTTATTTTGCAAATGCCATGTCCTCTAAGGTAAAAAAGAAAAAAGGGACATCTGGCTTATTATCAGCACACACTTCAGAAAAAAAAGCATCGTGATCAGACGACGTAAATGAGATTGAATAATATTAAAAAATCTAGTAATTTTTTGTTTTTAGGGAAAGTGTCACTAATTAAACAAGACAATGTGCACTGATGATGTGCACATGTTGCATCTGGCCTGAAACCAGAATTAGATGTTGCAAAAACTGTTCTAGATAGAACCTAAAACTGTCTTTTTGCTTAAAATCTGAAGAATGAACCTGGTGCTCCAACACAGAATGCTGCTGACGCAAAGAATTACAACAACCAGGTTTTAATAAACTGCATTCATTTGCATCAGAAGTATTTAACATGTAGTTTTTGTAGGTGTGTCAGTGCAAAGTGAAGGCTGTGGGATCTCAACTTGAAAGGAGCCCTTGAAAATAATCTGAAGTTCATCCGCCGCCGCTTGTGTCACAGGAGTGAGAAAGAAACTTCTGTGGATAAAAATGTAAGAAACTCAGAGTTGGCTAATTACAAAAGGAGCTTAAACACTCATAATTAGCCTTTCCTTTGTGCTGTTGGGTTATCACAGTGTCATGTCAGTGTATTTTGGAGAAAAGTGGAGAACTGAAAAGCACCACTTAGAGGCTCAGCTGGGAATCCACTTGGATCATTGAGTTCCGACCGTGTTTGAATCGCTATTCTATTGCAGTGACGTAAAAGAAGTTACAGTTAAAATAGGAAACTAGTGAAGTGATTTGTCAGCCCGCATTATGCTTTTCTGGCTACACCAAGTAAACTTCAGCAAGCTTCAAATTCTTCTGATAAAATGTTTTTACAATCAGTGGTTTTTATATTATCTAGATACAATATCTAGTTTTTGTTCTGTGTCAGAGATTCTAGTTGGTCCAGTATGTTTACTGTTTTTGTACAGAAACAAATGATACTGGTTGAAGCTCCATATTTACCAAACTCATATTGGAGTTGTTAATCTTCTCACCATACCAGAAAAAGAAAGATAAATAGTTTTTAGTTTTTGAGTTCAAATAATTCTTTTAAGAAAATAAAATGAGATGAACAGACCATTAAAAACATTTTTATTACATTAACCTTGTGTGAGACTGATTGGCCATTGAAACCTTCTCAAATATACACAGACACACACACGCGTGCACACACACACAGTGTAACAATCCAGTGAAAAAGCTTTCAATAACGCTTTTATAATTGGTCTTGCAGAGATTAACAGAGTCCTATTGAAGTGAATCATACGACCCTGAAGGTTTTCAGACGCGGGATGAATTGCTGACACTGTACTGTGAGAGTAGTAAGCACCGATACAATTCTCAGTGTCATTCATCAGAGGGTAATTGATGTGCCCAGCAGGGCAGAAAACAAGAAAAGGCGAGGAGCAGCGAGGCAGGAGGGATACATTCATTTCATCTCCAATGAAAGACAAGAGACACAATATCAAGATGTTTGGGAGGCCATCTTTCACCGTCCCTTTACTCTGCACTTGTGCATGACTATGTGTCAGTGTGTGTGCATGTGAGAGAAAAGAGTAATTTGATTTCCTGTCCTCTGTCTTATAGCGGCGGAGCAGGATGATCAGGCAATCGAGTCCACTGACCTTCCAGTTTCACTTAAACTTTCAGCCTTGAAACACGAGATCCTTCTGCTTTTCTTTCTCTGCAGGGAAAGAATTTTGTTACTGAAGCAGACACAGACCGACGCACACTCATGCACACGCACGTGCGCAGGCTCATCTCTCATCCTCCGTAATTAAGCCTTCATCATTGATTCTGGGGGCGTTTTTGCCGTGTAACCCAACACCAGCAGCAACATTTCTTGCATTTATAACACAAGTGAGTGTGTCTATCTTATTTGTCTCATGCAAGTGTGTACTTGGCTTTGCACAAACACACACGCAGGGATTGTGTTTCCTTGGATACACTGATGGGCTCTCATACTGCTTGTAGCAGTCCATTAGAGATCAATGGGAACCTGCTCCTAATTCCTACTATCAGGGCGCCTCTGATCCTTATCTGCTGTGTGGAAGATGCAGTCAAAGCCATTTTATCCATGCACACACATACACACACCATACTCACAATACAGCATGTACAAAATATGCATGACTGTCCTCTTTAGACGGCGAAGGTGAAGAAATTCTTACCCACACAAACAAACCCTCCAGACGTCAGGTGTATGTGAGTTCACTGAATGAGGTGGAGATAAATGTGTCTATTGAAGACTTAAGCATAAATAATCATTGCTGTGAATGGCCCCTGAGGTGATGGTGGTTAGACCCAGAAGACCAAAGCTCCCTACCTCCGAATCTGTAGCTTGAACAACTAAAGTCAGTTATTGTGCCTCAGACGAAACCGCAGTGACATCAACACTGAACAGGATGTATTATTCTGATGTTTTTTTTGCATAAAGTTTAGATGAGAAACAAAGTTGTTTTTTCTGTATTTACTTCAAACTGTTTGTTAAACCAGGTTTTCTGACTGCATCACATCTTCAATGGATTCCCTCATCTCAAGGATGCACAGGGCAACAGTGAAAAGAAATAATGTCCTTTAAATAGGAAGAAACATCCTGCATTAGGCTGAAGATGAGCCGATATCTGGTTTCAGCTGGTTAGAACCTTTTCACATAAGATGCTGCATGCACTGTGCTTAAAAAATAAAAATATTCAAGGTGCAGAGATCTAAACTGTGCTTAATTCTGGGAAGGCTGACATTACATTTACTAATTAGGAGGAAATAGAGAAAGTTCCATGTGAAATTGCCTTCAGATGGAGAGATTTAGAATATTACCTGGGAGCCACATAATAAAATAAATTCATCCAAATACCAGAAACAAAGTTTATTATTCTTGCAGTTTGCATGTAGCAGCAGAGCATCAAATCAGGCTAATAAGGTTGATGCATTGGCAGCAATATCTTTAGCATTTTGGGTTTAATCTGAAATAAAACCTTTACGTGAGATTAGCTTCCTGACTGAGACTGAACCAGGAGATCCTGACACGTCTGACCCTGATAACTAAGAAGCTTTAAGGATATTTTTTGACTTCTGACTCCTCTGTATGTTCTGTACTTGTCAGTGCGTGATGTTTCCTTATCAGTCCGCCGTGCATCTGCCGTTGTGCACCATGACTGTAATTTGAAGAGGTAGGTTACTGTTAGGGCAAAGCGATACATCAGTAAACAGCATTGTTATACGGGAAACTGTGGGATAACGGAGTGGTCTAGATTTCACAGACGATCTCCAGCTGCTGTTATCGCGCAGAGTGTAATGAAACCCCGACTGGTTAGTAACAACAGAAGAGCTCCTTTATGTCTCTCTGTCCTTTTACTCGTGTCCTTGTGCATTAATCCTCCTCTTACTCCTCTTCATCTCCCTGTTTTCTTAATATTTCTGTTTATCTCTTCCTTTTTTTAAACTTCACCTGATTTTATTGGAGGTCTTTGTTTCATTTAATGAGACTCTCTCTCTCTATATATTTTTTTATCTTTTAGCAATATAAAAACTTGTTTTTGAAAAAACTGATCAACCTTTATGGAAATGTTAAATACTTTTTGTGAAATTACAGCAAAGCTTCAGTGTGACGGAAGTAAGAAAAAGCCTCTGAAGAGATGGAAAAAATAATCTCCCTTCAGATAGTTTTGCACAGTAGAAACTAAGCTTCTCAGACAATCAACCAATTTAGCTAATAAATGAATTTTCACAATAAGTCTTGCTGTTTTCAACCCTCTGTGTGCTTCTGAAGGCCCCCAGAGGTCTTGGAAGTTTTAGATTAATTACTTTTCTGTACCAGCAGAGCAAATTAAAGACAGCTCAGAAGAAGTCCTCATCACATAATCAACTAATCAACTCCAACATCCCCCCTTTCCCAGTTTTATCATTAGAGGAGATCCAGCCTTCGCTTTGGCTTGTGAAGATCAGTCCATCATGCTTCAAAATAGATTTATTGATATAGTTTCTCTTTGATGGGGGGCCAACGCAGGCGCCTAATAAGAGCCCATTCTTGTCTTGCATGTTTGCAGATGTTTGTTCCTCTGCTAGTTCAGCGATTGGCGTTTCCCCCCGGCGGCAGTGGAGGGAGGTCGAACTCCCTCAACCCCACCGGCTTCTCTGTGCTCTCGCTGAAGCAGAACAGCAGCGAGCTCTCACAGCCGAGGAACCGCAGAGACGCTTGAACCTGATAAGAGAAGCCACTCAGTCAGTTTTATTCTTTTATACGTGTGGGAAAGTGTTACGCCATGAGAAAAAAATGATGTAATGGGGAAAAATATCTATAGTGGCCACATTAAAAAAATAAAATAAATAAAAAGATTTTATTAAAACTTGATGGAATTATTTTGAAAAAGATTTGGTTGAATTCAGTCTAATTTGAACTCTTCAATCTCTCTCATCTGACAGCAGAGATCAAGCAGTGAGCAGGATCGCTTTGACCCTCCATCCATTTTTCTCTCCGTCCATCTGTTGACTTCTGTCCTCCCTTATTTTAGCAAGCTCTGTCATCCATTCTTCCCTCCATGAGATGTCCTCCATCTCTGAAGAAGACTGATGAAAGGAGCCACTATCGCCCTTATCGCTTCACCCTGATTCCAATCTTTAATCTACTGGACGCAAGAATGGGACAATGTAAACTAACAATGGCTTTGTTGCATGTTTTGTTTTGTGAAAGAATCCCTATTTTTGAGCTCATGTATCTTGGGTTCAAGAGGAATTGAGAAGAAACAACAAAATGTAAGTTTTGTGTTAAACCCCTGAGAGTCCACATTTGATGATTTGGGGAAATATCTCTGCACCAGCAGCATTGTGTTCATCATTGTGTCCTGAATTCCTTCAGAATGCACAATCAGTGGCTCTGTTTAATGAATACGGCTTCCTTCTCTGACCTTGGCAGAGATGAGTGAATCCCCTGTTGCCTGGTCATGCATGATTACACGCACACAGAGACACACAAATGTCAGCACAAGCACATTAAGCACTTTCACTGTCAGCACAGCAAAGTAAATGAGCCTCCGCTCAATAGTCCGGGTCTCCAGTGGTCCAAATTATCATCGTATTCATGAGCTCGCAGACCTGATAGAGCTTTACGCCTGCTCGGCGTGTGGCCTGCGGGTACGTGTACAGATTGTATGTTTATTTCTGAAGCTAATCGATGTATTGACCAATCCATTATGAGAGGGAGCACATACACGCAAGCGTCAAACACACTCGCTCACCAGCAACTGTCAGTGTCTGGAGGTCAGCAGGAAATATTTATGTAACGTAGTTGTTATGTAACTTATATTTGTTAAGTGTCGTTAAGCTGCTGTAGATGTCGACATTTACAGGGGAGCCTATTACAAGCTAACTGCACCCCGTGGCGTGCATCTATCCATCAACGGCAGCGTGGCCGGCCCATTTGTTTGTTTAAGGAATATCCATTTCGGCAGGCAAACAGAGCTTGTGTACATTAGCTATTTATAACCCCACATGAGCGTCGCCGTACCCGCCGGACACAAACTGGCCGCGCTTACGGAAGGCTGTAAATCAAGCTATGGATTTATATAAGACACAGAATCAAAATATATGCTTTTATTGAGTGTTTCTGAAGGCAGGCGGCGTGTTCATCGTGTTTTCAGCACTTGTTTTTCTTTAATGCTTAAAGTCATTTTTTTATTTGGCAAAAATTTGAAAAATAAGTAAAATATAATGTAATTTAAACAGCTATATGTTGCAGTAGCCATTTATTTCCGAAAACACATCAAAGGGGTTGTAGCTGATCAAACAGACTGTAAAGTTTTATTTGTGAGTTAAACATATGAAGTTTGAAAACTTTTACTAACTTATTGGCTTTGTATATTTGTTGTTTCCCTAATAATGTTCAGTTTGTTAATGGGACGAGTAATGTCTGAGTCATACATGCACAACAAAACAAACATGTTTATTAAAGATTGTTCATGCTTTTGAATAAAGAATGTAACCAAGAATTTCACAATAACCTTTATTAAAATTTTTTTTTAAATATAATTTACCGGTAGTCATTTCCTGTTTGTAAAATTTCCCCCTCATCCAAAAAGGTGTTTCATTACAACGTGAAGTCTTTGAGCAAAAGAATCCTGATGAGAATGTCAAATAAAAGCTATTTTTTTCAAACTCATCCACAACCACAGCCTGGTTGGGAAGTTATAACTTATGGCCACATATCTCGTTAGAAAACTCTGACTTTTTAAGAACTGACTAACCCTCCATGATCCATCCAATCTTGTATGAATGAGTGAATTATAGCTCTATTCCTATGATGGTTTAAAGCTTAATATAAGGGACTTGTGAAGCCACTATTGTTAAGCATCTTGGATCTGAAAAGCCTTTTGGCCTGGGGACATTTTAAGGGAATTTTGCCATTCAGAAATGAGGGAGTCATAAAAGGAGTCTTAAGACACTTAAACGCCACACTGAAGGCAAGAACTAGTCATAATGACAGAATTACCTGCTGCGCACCTTCAACTTATCACCATCAGCGAGGAAAAAAAGCACCTGAACACACCAGAAAAATGACATCCAGCCTCAAAAAAAAGAGCAAACGATAAGTCTCTGTGCATGAAAACAATTTGTAAAGCAGATTTGCCAAGTGGAAAAACTCTAGCAGTTTTATTATTACTGAAGAAATGAATAATAATAATAGTAATACATAACGTACAAAGTCAGTTTACCAAGTTTAACAAGCTGAAGGCTTTAAAGGTCGTTAACGTGTCCTACAGAGCTAAACAGATGAAGAAACAGATGTTCTCAGTGTTCCTGACAGCTGATTGTTGGCTCAACTCTTAATGAGACTGGATCTAAATTAATGGGTTTCAGACATTGACTGACCTGAGAAGCTGCACAAACCATCAGTATAAAGCATTTCTGTTAAATCCTGCAGACATTTACGTTCTGTTAAATAAAAGTGTAGATCTGAAAATGTGAAAGATACGATCATATATTTTAAAGATAATTATCAAATGCATCTTCCATGTTTACTCATCAAACCTCTGGTCATTTGTAGATTCAGCAAACGTGATGCTATTTTGATCAACGTAAGCTCATGAACTAATAAAATACTTACTAAAGCTATACAAAACAAATGATCTGACCCATTTTCTTTCTCTTATTTTCATATTTCTGCAGAGATTTTGTAAAATGATCATGTACTGACTAAAACTAAAATGCTTTGAGAGGAATTCATCCATCAGTGCTCATCAGGTCAGCCATGTTTGTTTTTCTCTGGTAAATGAACTAAATGAGATTAAAGCTGATGCATCGAGATTCAGCTGAGTGAAGAACTGATGCGATGCAGTTGTTGTTTAAATCTGTGACAATATGTGTTGTATTTTCATAAAACTGTAAACTGTGTTGACAAACAGAATACTGGGTGTTTAGAGTAATTTTGTTTCCAGATTGATTTTCTCCTGATTTGTCATGTTCAGATTTGTTTTGCTCATAAATTCAAGATTTTCTTTGTCATTTTTGGTTTATCGTCATGTCTTTATGCTCCGCTCGTAATCTTGGATCCCTTGTGGTTTTAGGATTTTAATTTTTTTAGCTCCCTGATCATTGTTAGTGTTTGTATTCATGATATCAGTTTTCCTGCATCTGGTGGGTTCATGTTTTTGTACAAGGACAAGCTTGAAATGATTATTTATGCATTTGTGTCCTCACGGCTGCAACAGCATGTTCACCTGTCTCAACAAGGAGTTGGCTTGTCTCCAGCATATCCAGAACTCAGCTGCCAGGCTGTTGACCAGCACCAACAGGAGGTCCACGTAACACCAGTTTTAAATACTCTTCACTGGCTCCCTGTTGTGTATCATGTCTAATTTCAAATCTTGGTTCTGACCTTTCAAGCCCTAAATGGTCGGGCTCCAACTTACATCACTGACTTAATTAGACCCTACAGCTCATCTCAAAGCTTTTGAGGTTGTCTGGAAGAAACCTGCTCATGGATCATTCAAAGCCGCCGTGCCCCGCCTTTTTCTCTAGACTCAGTGGAGATGGTTGTGAACTTCAGCAAGCACTCACTTCCTGTAACAACCTCTTGGCATTGATGATGGTGCATTTCTACCCCTCCATCATCAGGTCCATCCTCACCCCCTACATCACCATCTGGTTCACTGCAGCTTTCAGCCAAGAACAAGCACCGACTGCAGTGGATCATCTGCTCTGCTGAGAAGGTGATTGGCTAAACGTTAGTAACTTTATTTGAGAAAGACTGATCTAAGATCAGTTCACTGGTGGAATGTGGAACCTGGTTGATTTTGCTTTAAAAACTTGACCCTTCTCTCAAACACAAACCCTGCACCGCTGTTTCTGACACACCTGCAGTAAATCTCTTGAAATAAGAAAGTAGCAGAAAATTCCTAAATTCAAGCTGTCACAAACTTTTTCACCTACCTTGTAGAACTCAGGCAAAATGCCTCATTGTAAATCATAAAAGTCGCTGAGCCTGTTGATAAATGATTTTAACACCATTTAAAATGACAAGTTAATGAAATCAGATGACAATTCATCACTTTGATCAAATTTACATATCTTTAATCACTTCTGCTGTAAGCTCACGGGTATTTTCATTCCTCCAAAATTTTCCACAATTATTTCTCGGTTTCTAACTCAAGGCAACTTGCCTGAAATGATCAATGAGTTACTGGGTTATAAACGATTAACCATGAATACAATCCTGAGAACATTTTAATATGAATACATTCATGTATTATATTATATAGACTGTTTTTATTCAAGTTGACTTTAAATGGTTAAAACATTTTCATGATTTATATTACTGTAGATTAATTTGAGGTTTTCTCTGTAGCGACATCCCTCAATTTTGTAAGATTTATAGATAGAATTTGTTAAAAATACCTCGTGACACCTGGTTCATCCACTATTAAATAATATTATGTCAATATTTCAAATTCAATTTGAATTAAAAACACTTTATTAATCCCTGAAGGGAAATTGTTGTAGTAACTTAGAACATCTACAATGACTCTCTGAAGAACTATCTGTGGACAGGAAGGATCTCCTGTAGCGGTCTGTGCTGCAGCTGATCTGAAGAAGACCTTGAAGACACACTGTTGTTGAGTTACTGTGTTGTGAAGAGGATGATGAGGGTTTTCCATCGTGTTAAGGACTGAAGGATGAGAGGTCTTTGCTACTGGAACAAGCAGGATGTTTTCTACAACACTGTCACCTTCTCCTGGGTGAGATAAGGTTGAAGAGATGCTGCAGAATCCCAAAAGCTGATCTCCTCAAACCTTAAGGCTTCTGAACAGGAACAAAGTAGCAGGTCCAGATGGTGTTGGCTCCAGTCTCTCCAGCTGCTTCTTCACCTGACTGCTAGATACAGACAGGTGGAAGGGGGAGGCATGTGGACACCAGCTTCTTCTGATGTTGTTAGAGATGATGGAACAGTGCCAAAATCAAGATCTATGACTTTCTGAGCAGCAGATTACAGTTCCAGTCACAACAAAATCTGTTCTCAGACTGTTTGTTTTCATATTCTTAAACTCCTTTATCTTTGCTGTTTTTTTGGTCCCTGAGCAATTTAATCTGGAGGCCTGTTTTAGTCCAGACCCTCTGCTCCTTACCACCACCATCATCTCTATGTTCAGGCTTCATCTGTGAACTAGTCTTTTATAAAGAGAACACAGTGTGACATCATTAACCCTAAATTAACTGTATTATAGAATGTATTCCATGACTAAAATCACTTTACATAGTATATAAACTGCATTTGGGACAGTGTGTTAATTTCTAACATTTTCCAGTTTTTGGTTCCCATAATAAATCTGAAACTTCCTGAGATCAGAGACGGAGACTGAATTCACCTGCTTCTTGACGTCCTCCTCATTCAAGCTAATATTTCATAATTCAACAAATAAACAGGTCTGAATGTTGAATTTTAAGCAGTTTGTCTTTTTTTTTTTAACTTTTAAATTACTATGTAGAAAAGAGAAGTCAAAACATTTGATGAATCAATAAAACTAACCAAAGAAGCGACTAATTATTTTACAGTAATCTGTTGCAGCTGCTTCATGTGACGTTTTAATGGCTTTAACATGATCAAAGCAAATTAAAACATGAGTCAAATATCAGCTATATGCTGTATGTTCAGGCTGGAGGTAAAATGGAACTTGTTCTGTAGGGGTTCAGTGATTTAAGTAGGAGCGGTGGTCGAGTTTCATTACTGCACATACAAGGATATCTGTCATTACAAAACAAGGTGAAACATCACTCACACCTGCAGGCTGATCAGAGACATGTAGATACAGCAGGTGATGTGTGTACCTGATTATACTGCCACAGTATTCTGTGTAAGTTCACTCCTCTGCATCTGTACTGTTACCAAGATAGTCATAGGAAAAGATATTTAACTCTTTAATTTAAACATTATTTAATCATATTTTAAAGAAAAGTTAAACAGTAAACAAATAAGTTTAATTCAGACACAAGTAGCAAAAACTCATAGTATTAAAGTATTGACATAAATATCAAACTATGAAGATTTTCTTTTGATCTTTTAGATCATTTGTCCACCTGTTTTTCGTGGACGTTCGAGAGCTGTTGAAGGTCCCCTGCTGGTCCGGAGGCCCCAAGCAGCCGCTTAGTTTGTTGATCCCTCAGGTCGGTTCTGATCAGACATAACTGAAACCGATGGGCACATCTCCAACTTTTATATGTTTGATTTGGAATTATCACTGTTTCCTTTTCCAACCATTTTCTCTGTTTTTCTGCCAATTTCTCTCCAGCCGTCCTGTTAACCCCCTCCGATCCCTGCAGCTGTCAGCCAGCACTGCAGAAGCCAAGGGCAGATACCCAGAGGCAAAAAAAAAGATAAATAAACTGACTTCATGGCTCATTTGTGCATGAAGAGAAACAACAACCTATAAATCTGTTTGAATATGAACCAACAGAAAGTGGCTTTTCCTAATATAATAATGAAATTAAAGCACTAACAAGTTGCATCAAATTTAGAAAAACTCCTTTAATATGATGCTGCTATGCTCTTAATACTGTCCACGTAGGTTTATCCTTGTTTTTTCAGCCTAGAAACAATTTCCTGCACCCTCACCTCACTCTTTAGATCAGCAGCAAGCTCGAACGATGATCCTACCTTGTAAAATCTTCTAGAACTGCATCAAGATGCAGCTAAATGGCTAACAAATGATGAAGTGGAAGGTTAGCTTGAGGCCAGTCTTTCCAGCCTGGCTTCAAACTCTTGAAACAAACTCAGTGTAATGGATTCATTGCATAATAAACAGCCACAACATTTCTACTGAATATATACATATTTATAGTAATTGTTGACCTACCATACATCATGATGCCTAATTAATCATATCATTAATATGCATCTGACAACCTCACCAAGACCCTGCAAAGACCATCCATGTTCTGGCAGACATGTTACAGCAAGGTCTACAAAGCCTAAAGAAAAGACTTGATAAAAACCTTTATTACAATGAGAAATTAAGAAAATACTAATTATTTGATTCATATTGGAGGGAGTAATCCATTTCACATCTTATCATTTAATTGTCAACAGTTTGTTGCCACCTTGTTGCAGATGTTACAGATATTTTATTTAACAGAACACGTTCCTAGCAAGATCTTTAGATTAGAGGAATGTGTTTTGATCTATACCGTTCAGGAGGCGTGGTGCCTTGTGATGCCATGTTGGAGTCCAAATTACACATGCAACTAACAAAAAATGCTGTTAGTTGACAGATGGATGAAGCATGAATCTACATTCAAGCCAGTGAAGATTCAAGGCTCAAAGCTCTACATCCTTAAACATGATAAACATTAGAAACGTGTGCATCTGTTTACATATACACGCGTGTGAAGGGTGTTTGGGTATTTCTGTGGTTTTCCCACACATGCTTTTTTATGTGAGGATCTTTGGCTTTGCTGGGCACAGAATCAGCAGAATGCCACTGGAATGAGAATATATGTGGAAATTTGTCATGGCAACAGAGGAATACCAGAGTAGAGTGGGGGTAACAGAATTAAAGACCAGTGCTCATCACAGCAAGAAGAAAAAAGAAGGACATGATTAAAAATCACCCTCTCTCCTCCTGGAGCCTTCAGCCTCTGCTCTTTTCATCTTTCAGTTCAGTCCACTGTGAGACGCTACAAAGTGAAACCAACTCAGACGCCCACAGATCGTGCACACGCAAACCTCATTATGAATTGAATTGCTGTTTATGCAGATTTTTGTGCAGAGACTGGAGTTCAAGGACTCGAACACAAACTTCAGTCCCCCAAAAGTGCAGGTCATGTTCACCACATCCCTGAAACGTGCACATGATGATGCATCTCCACCTGACGAGTGATTCAGAGTTTAAAGCAGCCTTTCTTTGGCTGATAGTTTAGTGCTGTGGTTTTCAAACTGTTCATGTCTTTGAAGGATAAAAGCTTCAGAGGACCCTACAAACCCCCAACTCGACTCCCCTGCTCACAAAACTCAAACAAAATGAGTAAAGTTTTAATTTTAGAATGGAACAACCTCTAAAAATGTCAATTTCTATTTAATTTTCTTCGAGTAATTAAACGTGTCAATAAAAAAATATGAAGTAGTTTGTGAAACATTTGGTTACTAGATTTTTCAAAATGAAGAAGAAATAAATTGGCAGTTTGCTAGAAATATAAAAATAAACTTGCGCTCCATCTGCCTGTTTGTTATGGTTTTAAAAAGATGTTTTATATCTATTTTCGTTTCAAACAAAGTTCAATCTGTGCACAAAAACTGACAAGAGTTCCAGTAATGATGGCTGCAGTGGATTTATTTACAGCACATTACATGAAGAAACAAACAATCAAGTACAATCTGCTTTTTCTTTTTTGTCTTGTGGCTCTCCAAAGTCCTTCTCTCTGATTGGTTCCACAAGCAGGGACTGATAGCTCTCAGTTGCTGCACAGCTGCAAAACTTTGTTCCAGTTTAACTTAAATTCTTTCCTCAGTGTCCAAAAACCTTCCAATCTAATCCTCTTCCTCAGTCCTGTATTTCTAGTGTCAGCTGGAAGATTTGCACCTCTTCCTGTTTCTACTGAGGCAGCAGAAACACATGAAGACGACCCGGAGCAGAAGTTTCTGATGAGCAGGATCAGAACTAGTCTTTTCCACCCAATAATGCTCCTTTTTTTTTGACTTAAGACCGTGAAATAAACGTAGTTCCCCCGAGGCCAGTCCAGTGATATTAGTTTGTCCAACAAAATTAGCTAAAAGGAACGAACAAAGCTGAAAAATGAAAAAAGATCACTCTCTGACCTTGTAAAGACAATTATAGTTTCTCATTCCAGTAGCGCTGATGAGTTTCTAGTAGGTTTATCATAATAAGCTAAATAAGTGTGGAAAAGATCAAAGCTGGCAGGCCTGAAGCAACTTTAATGTAATTCCTTTTTGACGTTCATAATGTGGCGAGTCAGCTAAGGCTAGCAGCTAAACAGTTCATCTTGTTATGATTGGTTCTATCAAAATAGTCCCCATATCAGTTACTCTGACATTGTCTAAGTTGATCACAGTTTGAATTTTCTGGTAATCAGAAGCAACAGTGTTCCATCTTCCTCCATGATCGTTCTTGAAGAAGCCGGTACGTTGTTAATAATGGATTTTTCAGTGGCTCTTGTCTGTGAATAACACAAATGGAAATTTAATTTGTCATCTTCATTCTCTACTTGGTGATTTCAGAAAGTGCACTTGAGTAAAGGAGAACTCATTTCTGGAAATTAGAAGGTATCTGTGATGATTTTGTGTCCCCCGCCTCATTCTGTAACTCACATTATGTGTGAATGATGTGATAATGACACGTTTTCATTTTATATGAGACGAGGAGACGCATTACAAGGCCGGACATGCTTCTCAGCAGGGGTTGGAGATGTTTCCTGTCATCTCTTTCATCTTCTCCTTCATCTTGATTTTCATTATTACCAGCAACTCAAACGACTCAGTCAGGCATCGCTGTAACACGTGTGTCTTGGTTGAAATTAAAAACATTGGAGTAAAGCTATAAAGACAACTCGAACCATTAATATTACACCTACTACATCAAGACCAGATTCAGCTGTGAGCTTCATACAGGTCAGCATGAGCTCACATACATCTCCATCCTTCTTTCTCATGAACCATTTCTCAGCTTCTCTCCCTCGAGCATTAAAACAGACACCGGGCCTCGTGTAGGTCACAGCCAACACAGACCTCATTTGTTACAGAGGATGAACATCTACGACTCTGCATTGTTAATTATGAGAGTAAAATATAGACATATGAGTTCTGAAGGAAGATGCAATCAAGCAAATGGTTATGCAAGTATGAAAACACACACACACTTACACAGGGAACCATCAGCACCTTGATAAAGATGTATGGGAGCTTTGTGTTTCATAACTCTAGCTGTATTATCTGATTAATGTGTCTCAAACTGCAGTTTAAGTGGGATTAGTTACCAGATTAGTTCAAAGAGGACTATTGTGGTTCAGACTAAATTATAAAACAATGATTTCTTATAGAAAATCAGTGCTCTGAGCGATGGCTGTCTCAGTCTTTGTGTTCATGCATTAGCTTGTGATCTAAATGTCAGCTGCAATGACACTTACTGCTGCAATTGAATTTTTTCATCCATTTTTTTTGACATAGTACTTGTGAAATGTGACTAGAATCATGTTCATACTGTGTCACTGTTTAAGTTGTTTTTTTAAGGGAGAATTTTGTGATTTTTAGCTATCGGGACCAATGAAAATAAAAATATTTTTCATTTTATTGATAATTAAAGCGTAAGATATGGTATCATATTATATCAAATTCACAATGTGTATATTTGCATTGCATCACATTATAAAGCACTGTGTTAAGTTGCATTGTATCCTGTTGTATTGCACCACACCATATTGCAACATATTGTATTGTAACATTTTGTTCCATTTTGTTTTGCTGTGACACATTATTAAATTAGCTTTTTCAGCTTCACTGTTTTCCATTTGTTCATTCAGATGATTTGAGTGTGAAATGAATGAGGATGATTGAATTTCTTCCTACAACAGCACTGAGACTCCTACAAGCTCAAATGTTTCAGTTAATTTTAATGTAGGAACAGTAACATACAAGTTCAACTAAAAATAAAGTTAGTTAGTTCTTTTGGAAATATCCATCAATTGTTTTGTTTTAATTCAAATTCTTCAAGAAAATTTGCTCCAAATTGTTTCCTGGAAACATTGTGTGTTTTGACAACACACAGCTTAAAGAAGATAATCTGGACTCATCATCGCTCTAAAAGCTTCTCAGCGCAGCGTAGATAAAGAATTGCAATGCTTGTTAATAGATGAGGTAATTCTGGGCACGTTACAGAGAAGGAGCATCTGTACATTATGGGACTTGAACTATAATTTGCTAAGCTCACTGATATTATCTTCAGAGACCACCTGTCAATTCAGTTATTGCCAAGCTACAAAAACACCAATTTATTTGTGATTTCATGATGTTTTATTTCACCAAAATATATTTTTTATAAGTCACACGGAAAAACACATCACAGACAGACAGACCAGTCAGAGATAAAAGCTTATTGACCAAAAGTCTGATTGACAGCGAGTCCCGAAAACTGTCAGGAAAGTCAAAAAAGACTGACAGACTGATTGACCAGCTGACTAACTGACTTACTGACTAAAGGCCAGTAAAAACTCAGGAGGCAGGAGAAGAGAAATCAGCATTTTGAGCATCACCCTGGAAGAGTAAATGGCTGTCCTGGTGACACCGCAGGGTGATGGCGGCAAAGAGGCGAAATAGAAGGAGAGAGATGGGGCGTAACGAGAACAGGGTGCAATACTGAGGGGTGCTGAGGCGGTGAAACGAGGGGTTTGAACTGCTGATGTAAGCGTGAACACACTCCTTTTTGTCTTTTGCTGCACACACACACACACTCAGAGACGTGTTTGCAGCACTGACAAGCTGTTTGTACTCATGGGAAGTCGTTCTGGGTTCAGAGGTTCAAATGAAAACGAATAACGCCGAATGGATGGCCCTTCGTCTCTCTGGCTCTTTTTCTTGCTCCTTCTTGTTTCCTAAATAATCAAACCTTTTCATCTTTTTGCTTCCTTTAAGCTCCGTTTTCTCTCTGCTCTGATTTCTCACAGCTTCTTCCTTTAAATATTAACAACTTCAGTCTGAGGAGGCCACCGTACATTGCAAAATTCTGTTCTGTACTCATTTTAATCAGCATGAAAAACTAAAGACTTCTCAGTTTGTTCCAATATTTTTAGCTTTATAACAGGAACAAATCACAAAACCTGCTCAAAGGTTTGTTCCATGTCTCAAAAATCTTCAGCAGACGTCTGATCTGCATTAATGTGTTTATGTATTCTTGCTGATGCTTTTTACAGCAGGAAACGTATTTAATCGTAAATTTTGGTTCAGCGTTTCGGCTGTTTTCCTCTCAAATCAATTAACAATGTGAAATACACAAAGACTGGAACTAAGTAAGTGATACGCTACTAAAACCTGAAGATGAATACATTCATATCGCACAGGAAACCCCAAAAGACGAGACTCTCATGCAAATGTTCTTGAGAGGGTTGGCAGATTATTTTTGTATGAGCTAGGCTGTACACAAAGCACAGGAGCAAAGATCATGATTAATAAAATATCAATCACAGGTGCCCTGAGAAAATGTTTGCTGCTTCTTTAATGAAACTGGCTTTTCTGACCCTGTCAGTTTGATGTGTGTCCTCCTGTGGGTTCGAGCAGGGGAGGAGACATGGGAGATATGAAACTTATACAAAGACTGCTTTTTGAAATTCAGTCTGGTGTTCCAGCCAAGTTGTTTACAAAGTACGAAGAGGGAAAAGAGTATCAGTACATCCACCAGGGGTGTTCTGATACCTTTCAGAACAAGTCTGCATTATTAATTATTGACAAATTTCCAAACGCATGTCTGAACTTAAGTTTTCAGTGACGAGTGAAAAGATTAGCTTCAATGGAGTCTCACTAGATTCTTCTGGAACTTCAAATCTCATCTATTTCCTTTTGCAGAACCCAGAAAAACAGCAAAAACCACAAGTTGACACTGTTTTTAATGAATATGTGTGTCTATCAGGGAGTAGATTCTTCTGTGACCCTTTAACTCCATCCAGAGCCACATCTGTCCTACTGTAAGAGGGTTGGTCCACTTCGAACAGATCATCAGTTCTCTTGTCAAAAGTAAAATAAATATGACAAACAAGTATTCAGGAAAACTCCACAATTGATGCGACACAATAGTTTTCTGACTCAAACAATGAACAGTTGACCAATGAGATGCTCCTAAATTTGACAGAGGATTGGGCTCATTCAGAAAGGAAATGAAGCATGAGGAAGATTTTTTTGTTTTTGTTTCCAAGCTTAGAGCTTAAACTTAGTCAATAAAGTTGAAGTAGAATTTCAAGAAAGTGGAGCCAGCTGGAGAGGAGAACCCTGCTGTGTTTGTTCCAGTTTTATTCTCATTGTAGCTGAGAGTTACGGGTGAATTTGAACTGGATAAACTACAAAACATCTTTTTAACCAGTTTGACCTGAGTATAACTGCTGGAATATAATTTTTTAATGATGGAACAAGCACCTTTGTGAAAACAGAAAACTTTTCCTTTAATTATTTTGGACATTTATAGTACACGGTTAAGAAAATGAGACGGTTTGCAGGGATGTTTGGCTGCTGCTGTGTTTTCTGTAGCAGCCTCTGACTGAGGGAAGGTGTTATAGTGTGTGTGCATTGATGTGTTACAGGAATAAAAAAAAATCAACCGGTGGATACTAAGTTGTCTAAAACGTCCTGCTGGGAGTCAGCTAAGTGTTCAGGCATGTAATGCTCTTAGTGTCATTTCAAACATACACACTTTGTACACACCTCCTGTACGAACACACTCACAACAATCAGGACTCATTGTGTGGCTGCGGTACAGCAGTAATTTTACTCCATACTGTTTGGGTTCCATTCCAGAGTGACGGTTCTTTGACAATGAGATTTCTCTGATTTTCTGTTAAAACACCAAATTTTTGTAGTTAGAAGTCATTTCACTGTAATATCTATTTAATTCATGCCTCTGCTGCATCTCTCTGATCTCTATAGTTCACTGCGTTTGTGCTACTTTTGTTTTCCTCTTTTAAAATTTCAGGCTGTTGTTCTTTTATCGGGTGCAAAAAGCCTCAGCTCTCTTATCTTTTTTTTTCTTTCTGTAAAAGCAATGACATTTTGAGATGTAACACTCTGACAACATCCTTCTTAGAGACAGATAATGTTGTTCTTTTTTTCAGTCTGTGATGACATGGATTTCTGGTAGAGCACAAATGATTCAGTGCGTAGATGATGACACAAGGTACATTTTGAAAAGATAAGTTATCCTACGAATGAAAATGGGGACTGCTGAATAGAAAAATGCTTTGAGGTAATTTGAGTGATAGACTGAACAATTTTAAATTTTAACCCTTTCTGTCCCTTTTACACACTAAATAAAATGCATGTGGCCTGTGTGTGAACTCACAGCACTGGACTGGTTTGGATGTGTTTGACAAGGGGGTGAGAACTGAATCTGAACACTCGAGTGTCTGTTTGCTGGGACAACATCAATATAACATGTCCAGTAAATAAACTCAATGGGAGTATGTGGACCCAAACATCTGCAGGCTGATTTCCATTTGCAGCACCGTTTCTGAAGAACCATATGCTGCATCGCCACGAGCCTTCCTGAAGCAGACTGTGATGTTCAGTACTTCACACCGCTTTGAGGCTCGTAGTTTTTTACTGTATTTTGAGTCTTGGGTAACGCTTCCTCCCTCTTTTCACTTCTTCCATAACTAATTAAAAATAGATGAGAACTTTATTTAGTGTGAGGCAGTTCACTCTACCAGTAAAACTATGGTGGTTGAATGAAAAAACTGTTTGTGTGCACTTTGTGTGACTGTGTTTGGGGGGGGGGGTGAGACAAGCGGATGAGAGGGTTACTGCTGGGTTAAACCAGTCGACTGTCAGGTCAGCCAGAGTTCAGTAACTCAGAGGCTGGAAAGCAGCAGCAGACAGTTAAACGTGGACTCGATGGTTGATGCCATTCACACAGACGAGACTACGGATGAAGATTTCCCCCTCGGAGACCGAGAGCCAGACGAGGTGTGTTCGGAGGATAGTAATTAAATCCATGAGAAATATAATCCTGGAGAAATGAAAGTGAAAAATGAGGAATAAGAAATCATTAATATGAAGTCCAGGTTTGACAATCTGCCTTTGCTTTATGAAAACTTTAAACTGTCATTGAGATGCAGATTTTTTTTTATTTTAAACCCCCAAATGTTCCAACTTTCTTTTTTGCTAACATTTTCTTTTGTGAAGAAAAGAACATGCAAGAGTCTGTGTGAGCGCCAAGAATGAATAATTAGCAAAGCAGGAATTACTGCTTTTTTTAGTTATTTACTGTATTGAATAAGTTACCTCTACAGCTTCTTAGTATTATACATTGAACCCATTCTCTTTACACCATAGAGCTCTGACAACAATACAATACTGAACATAATGTACTGTATTCATATAAATGTATTCATACTGTGCTGATTTGTAGTAAAATAGTGCTCAGTGGTTTGAATTTGAAGTTGTGTTTATGGACGAGTTCGTCTGTGTATCACGTTGATAAATGAGTCACTTGGTAAAGATGGAAATAAAAACAAATGGATGAGGCGGGAGAGAATAAATATTAATAACAAAACAGAAAATGGCATAAAGTAAAATGTAGTTTATTTTAGTTTTGAGTATCTCCTTCGACTCCTTGTACAAGGTAAAAGCAACAAACAGGCTGTTTACAGATAATAAATCTATCAGATCCACTGCATCTTATTTTTTATGAATACGTTTTGACGTGTCATGTGATTGAGGTGGTGGAACAAAAACCTGCTCTCTCCACAGACTCGTTCCACTTCAGCGCCGGCTGCTTGTCGCTTTCCTCAACCTTCACCAACATCCCAACAACATGGAAACAGTTTTTCCAAAGCAATTTTTAATTCATGTTTTCTAAAAATATCCTCACAGTTTTTTTTTCCATCTACACAAAAAATACCAAAACCGACCCAAAACACTGGAACACTGTGAAGCCTGGTGCCGTGATGCTGCAGCTTACATACATCAGAAACAGTAAAGAAGTTGGTGAGGCAGGTGCATCAAGTTTAAACACTGGTTACAGGAAGAAGAGGCTCCATTTTGGCTGTTTAAAACAAAAATGTAAGAATTCTTGGAAAAAAAACAAAAACAAATCACCCTCAAATCCGAGCCCCTAATGTACTCACTCACATGCTGCTGGAGATATTTCAAATGTCAAAATTAAATACTTATGTCAAAGGATTTTTTGGGTACTACAACAATGGATAGAATCACGTCAGATCAGGTCTTTAACAAGCTACAAAATCCTCATTACAGGTTTATTTGGTCTGCGTAAATGACCAAAACGAGCCACCTCTGTGTTTTTGTGATATGAGTCTCACTGCTGCAGCTGCTGCTCCTGCAGATCAGCATGTTTTCACTTGCTGCAAGACCGTTTTTATCACAGTGACCACTTCTCTTCTCAGTCTGCACCGCCTACTAACTCATCAAAACATCTCAGCTCTGATTCACGTGTCACCATCTCTCATTTCTACTGAGCACAACACAACTACAGCCTTCCAAGGCCAACGTGACACAGCTTCCATGTTGCATTAACACACTCGTGTCCAAAAAGGGCTCAGCTATAAGTTTCACTATTTATCTCATTAAAATCCAACTAAAAACAGTGTTTTACTTCAAAGGTAAACCGTAAAGCAGTCGTGAGAGAAAGTGGTTAAAGTATGAAAACAGGAGCTCAGCAAACCTGCTGACTGTGCAGAGACATGATGACTGTCAACGTTACAGACCTGTGAGCATTATAACTGGAACACTGATTGTTTAAAATACTCCAGTTCCTTGATTAACCAGCATATCTCGTGTTTGTGCTACAAATCATCTTGGTTTTTTTTCTCCCTCCTGAATTTGAAAGCTCGGCTGATTGACTGTGTTTGGTGTATTTTCAGTGACCTGCAACCGTGAATCTATAAAAGTAGAAGAAAAAAACAAAACAACCTGCGACTGAAACGTTTGTTATTGATTGTAATCATTCTTTTTTTCTTCTCTTCGCCTGCAATAAGAGGAATGTTTTGATTCCGGCTGATTGATTCTCTTCTGAAGTTCTTTGGTTTTAATTTTATATTTCAGGTAACCTTTTGAGTTTTTACAACTAAGACTGGAGACAGACTGCTGACTTCTTTTTATTAATAATAGGGCAGTCTTTTATTTATCTCTGTGACAGGAAGTGTGTCTGAGGGCCCTATGCATGTCATTCACTCCAGGATTATGAGTACAGTAAGCTGCTGTGAGGCCTGCCCTCCAGAGACAGACAAATGTGAAGAACAGATCACCACCGGAGGAAGAGCTGAGTGGAGACAGGCAGCCAGAAGGATATAGCATGATAGATAGAGGCCATAAAACAATAAAATATGCATCAAGGATCTTGTGAAATTTTAATCCGGACTGTTGACTGGAGGTTGACCCTGCAGTGACCCAACACTTGCGGGAGTTAAAATATCCACAGAGGGAGGTTCGAGGGTAGCGGCGGGTGCAGGAGCAGCGCGAGTAAAATTGTGAGGAGGAAGAGAGTAATGAGACCGGCTGAAGCAGTAGACGGGTAATTTTATCTGTCTGAGTGCTTCAGTCTGAGTGTCCCTTAACTACAAAAGCAGTCGGGATAATCTGTAAGGGTTTCTGAAGATATTTCAAAGGAAAAGAACATTTTTGACATAATGTATGTGAACAGAGAATTCTCTATAACCATCGAAAGTTGTTTGAAAATTACACTTTAACAACATATAATCCAGAGATGTGAAGCGACGGCTCTCAGAATAGATTTTTATATTCAAATAGCTCAGAGGAATCACAAACAACTCTCTCCCAAAGCACTTGAACCAAGACTTTAATGTTTGTTATTACATAAATAATCTTTTATGCACACATTTTTTAAATCCCTTTGTGCATATGTAATCAAAACATTTGACCGTAACTGGGACATCAGTCTGTCGCAGGCGTTTGGTGTTCAAAAACAAAAGACGTTTGTGTCTGCAGAGGCTGACTGAAGTGCACGGGATGATCAGGCGGAGTTATGTAAATTGATGTTTTTTTATTCAGCAGGTGGATGCTGATGTTTGAACTCCGCAGCTCTTTTTAACCCTCGATATTTATAATTGCCATTTATCCGGTTGTTTGTGTTTCCATAAATATATTTTAGCTTTTAAAGGCATGAAAGGAGGATTGCAGGTGAACATGTGTAATTTACCATTTCATTCGTTTTCGGTACATCTCTCAAAACTCTGGCAATCAGTGTCAAGTTTTATTCAGTACCATCTTATGTAAATGTCAAGGTAAATCTGTGACTTTTTTTCTAGTTTTTCATGCTTTTAGTTATTAAGTTCCTTTTTTAATATAAAAGTCAGCTTTTGGTTCTTATGTTTGTGTAACTCAGTTTTTTATTTGAGCCTCCACCTCAGATCAGAGCCCAAAAATTTTAAAGAGACCCTTCCATTTAAAACGTTTTTTCTGAGGTTTCTGTTGAATATTTTAGCTCCACAGGTGTTCTTACCTTCATAGTGGGTGAGAAAACAGGTCAACAACTTCTCTTTCAGTTTTTATCTCTCAAACTACGCAGGTGGCGATAAAACCCGAGTTCTCCTGAGTCCGAACGGCCTGTATCTGTTTCATCACAACTCCTTTGTTCGTTAGTATTCGGCAGCTCCCGCAGTTGAAACCACACCTAGCATGCTGCTGGCTAAAAGCTGTAGCATAAGATGTATCAAACAGGAAGACACAACGTCTGACATTGCCATGTGCAGCGGGGCAGGAAACAGTATACCTTGCTCTGATAGGCTAGTTTGTTAGCCAATCTGAGTCCAGCAAATTCAAATAAAGAATATGAACGACGAAGCAGTCAAAGCAGCCTGATGGAAGGAGCCGGAACCACCCAAATTTTAATGCAGATAGATTGAAAGGTCTGTTAATCAGTGTTTCCTGATGTTTTTTAGATATAAAATGTTTCATATTACAGGTTAATACTTAAGAAATAAACACAAAGTCCTGAAATTTGTATGAAATGACCTCTTTAAATCTGTGTTATAATCTGTTTTTTCTGTCATAAGATGACCTGAAATATGAATTCAAGACATGAACTGACATGTTTTGGGTGTTTTTCTGTCTCTTCCCCTCAGTTTGATTGCCACGTTAATCTTTGCTCATGTTTTTCAGTTTATTCAGTCATTTGTCATTTCAGATGTCTGAATTTTGATGCTCACCTGTTCATGTTCATGTAGCTTTGTGTTTTCCTTATCGCCAGTTCTTCTTTTATTCCTCATGCTTTGGTTTGAGCTTCAGTCTATTTGTTTTTGGTCTCAGTTATTTAAGAAACACATGCCTGTTCATGACACTGCAGCACTGATGTGAGGAAACTCAGAAGTACAGAATTTGGGAGTGTGAAAATCGGATTAGCAGATAACAAGACAATTGAAAATTTTCATGAGCTTCACAAGTAGAATTGTTTTGTTTTGTTTTACTAACAATTTAAAGAAGAGATGTGGTGTTTAATCAATCACCTGAAGTTGGTCTGTAGTCTTTGTTCAAACCAGTTTTGCTTCAGTTTACTGTCTTTTCTTCTTCCCTACAATTATATGATTTCCTTTAGGAATTAAATGATGTCCTCTGAGGTAAAAGCCCCTTGTGATACTTCATAAACCTTTATGTGCATCTGTGTGTTTAAAGTTCTGGGAGCTACCAGCAGCTTTAACCACTCCCCCAGCCTCTTGTGCGCTGGCCCATAGACTCATTAATAACCCTAGCATTTGCTGAATGGGGCTCGGGCGATCTATCGCGGCCTATTGCGGTTTTGTTTTTGTTTGGCCCCGGTCACAGTGATTCCTGGGACATGACAGCATCATAAATCTACAGCTTATTCATGGAGCTAACCTGACCTTTACTGCAACAGCAGAACAGAGGTAGAGGCAGAGAGAGAGGTGGAAACTGGGGAAGAAAAGAAGAAAAGGCCTTGAAAAAGAAGAAAAAAATAGAAGAGTTGGAGGTTAGAGAGTTAAAGGTAGAGCGAAGGGGAACTGAATGACAAAGAGGAGAAAGGAGAGATGTAAGAGAAGGGGAAGGTGATAGAAGAGCAAAGCACAGCAAAGGAATGAAGAGTAGACAGATGTGGCTTGAGGAGATGAGAAAGATGAAAGAAAAGGAAATTCAGTGGAGAATAGAAGAGAGAAGAAGGCAGTCAGAGGATGGAATTGGTGGGACAGAGAGGTTATTACAGAATGACAGCAATCAATGAGTGTGAAAGGAGACAGGGAGATGGAGAATTGTATGCTTGTGTAGGTGTGTTTCACCTGTGTGTGCATCTCAGACGATGAAGCCCGTCTCTCTTGGACCTCTGTCACCTGTCGAGTCTTTAATAAAGTCTCTGTTTGGGGGAGGTGGGGGTCCCCCGACTCGCAGGTGGCACCACATGAGCTGTCTCACACATGACCAACCAAACTGTACGTACTGTCACAGTAACAGAGTTCCCGTGTGCCCAGCTACGTGTTCCCGATCCAGTGCTGTTTTACTTTCACATGTAGTGAAATTATTTTATTATCTGATGCTCATTTATTATTTAAGGTCAAAATGACAGAAAACTGATTTCCTTGCAAAACCTAATTTATTCATTTAACAGGGAAAACCTTTTTCAATAAAAATGTTCACTATTTTTATTAGTACAATTCTTGTTTTTTAATGCAAACAACAATAATTCTATTGCTTTTTATCAATTTTCAGGGTTCCTATACTTATTGGATATATTGAATATATCAGTTGGAAGAATCACCCACATCTTGTACAGCGTATGAAGACTCCTCAGATTTTGATCTGTAACACACCCCCATCTCCAAAGATGAACCCAGTCTGTTCTCAACTCCTAGTACTGTCCAAATCATCCTAATTGCTCAGGCAATTTATTTCTGAACTTTCATAGCAACTGAGCTCCTAAAAGTGAAATAGCACAGAGACAGAGGTTGATTTGTGAGCTTGCAGTGTGGCGGACTGATAAAGCCATTACTATGGAAACCTCTCTCCTTATTGGTATTCAGCCTCTGTGTGCTTCACCGAACCATCAGACACAAACACTTAAAAAAAAAAGACCATTAATAAGGAATGACTCTACTGCTGTACAGCAAAGCCACACACACTCATGAATTCACACTATGGCATCCTGTATTTAACATGCTACAGATAAAACACTGTTGAATACAATAAGCCAATTAGCTAGAACACTAATAGAACCAATAGCAAATTAGCAAGGGGAAAGGAAGAAGTCATTAGAAGGTCTGTTCAGTAGAAGTGTGCACATGACTAATGGCTGTTCACTCCTGCGTTTGCTTATGAGGAAACGCTGCGGTTTGGTCTCATAATTATTTTCTTTTGGTCTGTTTCTGAGGTTTGAGAGCAACTTTATTAAAATAAATGACATGCATGTCCTGGTTTGGGGATTTAGTGTTGAAAAAGTTAGTTTGTTTTATGTTAAATATTTATAGTCATTCTGTTTTGTGTTCTTGGTACATTCTTACCATTAGATGTCCTTGTTACAGCTTCTTGCTGTCACTCATCAATCATTAGCTCAACTGTTTATACTAATGTAAAATGTATAATTCGCCTGTCTGTCCAGTTTTTAGTTTTTTTATTGTTAAATTTGCACCTGAACTTTTATGCTGGGATTTTGATTCAGTCTTTCAGCTTTTATGGCAATACTTGAGACAAAAGTGCAATTTTCTTCCAGTGACACCAGATCAAAGTTTTTGGGAGATATGAAGTGTAGGCTGCAGAGACTTTGATACTTGTGGAAATGTACTTCCTTTTTATGCACAAAATAATCCCTTGCTTTTGGTACAGGGCTAAGAAAAACAAAAAACATCTGTTTTTGTGTGAAATGGCTTGTCTTTTATTGTGAGAACTTGATTTTGCCAAACAAAACACATTAAACACATGGCACATCTAAAAACAGACTAGATTCTCTTTCTTTTAGCCCATTTTTAGACAGTCGGTTTTATTTTACCTTCATTTGTCAGTTTGATATAGTCTGAGTTTGCTACTAAACATTTTTTCAATATTTTAGTATCTAAGGAATCTCTTCACTTACATTTTTCTCTGCCTGATGACATTTTAATGATGACTTTATCCCCTCAGAGAGCTTTAGAGTGTAAATTGTCATTCTGTCATATCTTTGCTGCCTCATTCTCATATGCAATGTATTTGTACATAAAGATAAAGAGGTTGGATTTCTTCAGAGAGGAAAATATAACTTTCTTTTATTCTGAAATTCAAAAATTCAAAAAAGACATATTTTGATGCCTGTATAAAGCTTTTGTAATGGCAGAGGATGTGAGTTTTCAGGAACTTTGCAGGCTTCAATCACCAAAATCCGAGTAGTCAAGCACGGATATAATTTGGTTTTCTAACATGTCTGTTAAAATATACATATTTAGTCCAGCGGTTGCGTGTTTTAAGAGGTTCTTCCTGCCAAACAACCAGGAAATTATAAGTTATCAAATGTTTATTTCAGACACAAGATCTAAGGATGCAATCATCATTTAATATAAGTACTTCTCCTCAGATTCTACTCTAAATTCTAATTATTCATTCATTACCACAACTTGTGTTTTTTCGGTTTATTTTTCAGTATCTAGTTGTTTCTCCTTTGTCTAGCTTACCTTCCACAACTCATCATTCTCCTGCCTTCCTGTCATCTCTCCTGGTCTCTTCTTCGTATCTTCATAGTGCTTCCCTCCCCTTCCGTCTTCCCTTGCCTTTCCTCCATCTCTTCAAAGTCATCTCAGTCTTTGCTGTCATTGCACTGAGAATTACACATCGCTCAGAGCTGTAACATCTGACAAAACGCTGTTCGCTGACATTGTCGGCAGTACGCGTGGAGCGATAGAGAAAGTTCAGTCAAGCAGCCATCCCATTATCCACACGGACTGTACCCACACTGTGACAGTTGTAGATACATCCAATTTACCTTGTGGTGGCCTCCGTAAGGGATGGCGACAACTGAACAATTCGTAAGTCACAAAAAACAGACACGAGTAAGTGTGCCATGCATCACGTACCCCTCTTCCTCTTCCTGTCTCCTTCCTACTCTGCATTAAATGCATCCAACGGGCCTGTAACAGTAGTTGCATTAGACTTTTATCGCTCTAATTTGCAGCCATACATCAGTGTGACAAAGGCTGGGCCAGAACAGTGTCGACTCTCTCCCAGACACTAAAATGCTCTCTCTGGTGACACATGCCAAGGGCAGCGAGATAATGTAGATGTATGAATTCAACAATGGAACTTTGATGTTGCAGATCACCATACATCATTCTCTGGCGTCCACGACGAGCCACGAAAGTGAAGGATACTGTTCATCCACAGCCTACAGGGTGAGATAATCTATGCACTGGTCATGGCTGGACTTCAATCAGAAAACATACAGCTATTTATGCAGGGGTTTGCATCTGCATCTAAAAGTGATGTGGCCAAGAAAAGGAGTGGGATTTGGGGAGAGGGGGGTTACAGATGGATGGCAAAGAAGGATGAGAGGTATAAAATGTCATTGCTTGGGGTTGATAGACAAGGATGGTCCATCCTCTCCATCTCAGGGTATATGGAGGGTTAGAGATGAAGGAGGAGGCTGGGGATGAAAAGGGAGCAGAGAGATAGCCTCAAGGTAGGAAAGACTGTATTACAGAAAATGTGAGCAGTGGGAGAAAATGTTGGGGTGGATGGAGAGTGTGTGTGTGTGTGTGGGAGGGGGGGTGCTGCTGAGCTGAGGGATTAGAGGCAAAGAAACGAGGTGAGAAATATTGGTCTGTCTGAGCAGAGGAAATAGAGAGAAAAATGAGGAGGTTCATGAAGGTGAGGAGGTGCAAGTGATTTTGAATATCAGTCTGGGGAGGCAGAGAAGGTGAAAATCCACAGGAAAAGAAGAGCCTTGGTAAAGGTTAAGAGGGATTTGCTCAGATCTGGGTTTGGTTTTCCATCTCGACTGATATCAATTGGGTCTTAAAGTCAATGCAAGGTTACCAAGGAAACAAAAACACAGATGATAAGAAATTGTTATCCTGGAAGAGGGAAGAATCATATTGTTTATATCTTGTTAAATTTGAGTCTCCTGTTTCCACTGTGTGATTGTGTATTACCACATGCATTTTCATCAGTGCACGTGTGTGCACAACTTTAACACTATATACATTTTAATGCACTACAATGTCTTTATAAATGTGTTCATCTTCAGAACATTCATGTTCCTACAACCTTTAATGAGCAGATCTATTTCATTAGTTTTGCAGATGATTTTAAACTGAAGTGAATCTCTGCTCCTCACTTGCATCACATAGTTTTATTTGATTACTTTGATTTGTGTACATGCCGCACCTCATGCTTCCACACAGACGCTGCAAAATAACTGGCTGACATGACTCATGGCTGGGATACATGCAGTAACAACAAAGTGACATTACTTCTGCTTTAACTTTGTGGTTTCCCTCCCTTCAGTTAGCCGTAACAAGCTGGGGCTCGTCCAGGATTCAAACAGTAATGGGAAGTTTGGATTTAGCGTTTTTGGCTGCAACATCAAACAGACTAAAGAAAAAGAGGCGCTTATCATAAAGCAATAACCTAAAACTAAAAGGTTTAAGCAGATTAAAAGAAATAAAAATCTCCCTGCAAATGGTCACAAGGCATATCTTGTGTTCACACTTTAAACAAAGAGATGAATCACACACGGACTGCTGCACTGCCACTTCAAGGCCAGTGAGGATGCAGCAGGCTGTAAAAATAATGTATAGGTCCAGTTCAATAGTCTTTTTGCTGTGGAAGGTTCCTAACTCAGAAAAAATTACCCCGAGGTATCAAAGTGTCAGCTGTGATAACAGCTGTTCAAATTTGTTGATTGAAGAAAACAAGCTTTAGAATTTCTTTTTTTTTTTTAAACTTCTTTGGGATGTAAAACAACTCAACTATTCTTCTTTAGATTAGATATTTCTGTCCTACAGTTCCTCATAGCTGCAACTTTCAGATGCATCTTGTTTGCATCTATTGTCACGTCACTTTTGTGCTTTTTGTCTTTCTTTTGCCTTTAATGACACAATGTTTAGTTTACATGATTCCTATGATGACAATAAGAGTGTTTTTTGTTTTTTTCCAGCTGAGTGTTTGTGTTAAGCCTTTAATGAACATTTAATAAGGAAGGAAGAAAGTGACATTCATGAATGTTTATGGACAAATTAATTTGTCCATAACTTCTGTTAATTAAGACCATTTATTCTGGAAAAGACGAGTCAAACTGCTCAGATTGATTCATCCTTACAAGTTATTAAATGCAAAATCTAATCTGTCACAGCATAATTAAAAGTGCAAAGTCTAAAATAACAGCTTGAAGAGGCCATACAAATTACTTTCTGTGAGTGGTGCATGGTGACAACAGGGTGGGCACTGTTGTCCTGCAGAAACAAGGGTTGGACAGGTAGCATCAGCATGGAGTTTACTCGTAGACACATTTTCTCCATGGACTCTGGTTTCCTCCCACAGACCGGGACGTACATGGGTGTAATCCCCCCCTCACACACACACCTCGCAACTGACAGGCATATAAAATAGCCAGATTTCTGTGAATGATAAATGTGTAAGTAGAAACATGTTGTCTATCATCTAGAAAACCAAAAACAAACTAAAGCAGGAGGAACATCTGCAGATTCTACCAGGTGACTACAACTGGCAATTTATCATAATCCTGATGGCTTTTAATTAAATTTCCTGAGTTGATAGTCAGTCACTTTGAATGATTTCCTTTCCCATGAGCAGCTTGTGATGATGATTATTTCCAAATCTAACAACTATGATTCCTTTAAATCCTAACAAGGACAAATAAACACAGTGTGTGTGTGTTTGTTGTGCAATATTTTATTTTTTGATGTGTACAGTCTGTTTTTTGAACTGGTGTTTTTGCCTGGGGCTTGTGTACCTTCATGTCATGACCACCTGTGTATTTGCAGCACCTTGTTTTTCTGTGTGCATACATATGATCATTGCTGGTATACATTCATGAGCATCGGTTCTGCATATATATGTTTATGTGTGTGTGTCATGAATCTGTATATCCATGTTGCTGTGCTTGCACTGTATGACAGAGTGTGAATCACTAGAAGCAGCAGTGCAATAAAGCCCATAGCTGTTAGGCAGGATTGCTCCTGGAATGATCACAGGGAGGCTGTACTTCTATTTCCCAGGCAGCAATCGCTGTGGGAGGCTGAAGGGCTGCTGTCGCTGTGTTTGCAGGGACCTGAGGGTTAGCCAGTATATAGTCACGGCTGACAGCACAACCAATGGCTATAATGTCCACAACAATGATTGAACACGTGAAATATGTGCTCTTTGTCTGTGATATTGGACAGGGTGGAGGTTAGAGTTGGGGTCAGGGTAAGGGTTAAGGCAAAAGGAAAATTGCCTGTTTGGAAAGAAAGCTTGCCTCGTTTTGCCTCCATCTTTTATTAGTCAGCATCGAGAACTTGCCTCAGTGACAAACAACACGTTCTTTATATCTGATTTCTTCCATGCATGGAAGAGGATCCAGCATTTACTGATGAGGTAACTTTTAATTTGTCTTCACACAGTAAGTGATTAAGGTTTGATATTTCACGCCTCGCTTAGAGCTAAAAGGAGCAGGAAAGAAGAAAAATAAACTCTCATATTCCTCACACGGATCATGAATAAATAAAAAAAAAATCACATTTAATGTTTGGTGTTGTGTCCCTCAGCTGTAATGTTGTTTAAACCTTTTTCACCCATTTTGTTTGTGTTTATGTTGCCTAATAAATATATGTGCTCATTGTCTGGTGTGTTTCCACCATTTGTTTTGGTTACAGGAACTTTTTGGAACAATTGAGAGGTTTCATCATTTGCCTTCAGCTTCAGAGAGAGAGAAACGAAAACAAAGCTATGAGGGACAAAGAGAAATAAAATTATTATTATTTAATGTGTTTCATAAGTAGTTTTACAGACAAACACATCCATCAGCGCTCTGGGGGTGGATGGAGGCTGGTGTTAGGGGACTACGCTGATGTGTGGCGATCTGACTATTGATAACTGGAGATTGCAGCTGGTACAGAAGCTCAATGGTGCCATCACCAGGTGCAGGAGGGCAGTGCTGCTCACCGCCTAGCTCTGAACATTCACTGAGGTGATATTCAGCCAGCTTATTTTGGGATGTAATAGTGAAAAATGATTAGAAATAAGATCAGGTCATAAAGTAAAATATGTCGTCGTCTCTACAGGAACCCTCTGAAGGATTTATGAGGCCCGGGGATTAAGGTGAAGTTGAGGCTGCTGGTGTCGAACCTGTTCTCTGCCAAGGTTAGAGCATCCTCTGGCCTTTAAAACCCTGTCAGCTATTCTCTCTCTCTTACACACACATGCACACACACAGTCTGGCCTTATTTTGCCCAGAAGCAAGGTCAAGGTTGTAGCACACTTCAAATTTGCAGCCCCCCCCCCCACACTGCTTTACCTGTTTTAGTCTCACACACATATACATTTGCACATTCTGGACTGCACAGCAAACTACAGAGGAGAGTTTTTCCTCCATAAATAAGTGCGGTCCATCCATCACAGAGCCTCAGTGGACCCTTGTGTGCCCTCTGGCTAGTTCAACCACGCAGCAGCAGCAGGACGCAGGGGTACGGACAGGCAAGGTCATCCTATACCCCTCAAAATAAAAGGTGTGATGATAATCATCATTCCTCTAAGAGTGTCTGTGGATTTCAGGCTGGTAGCTGTGAGCAAAGCTAATAGGCTACAGTGCGTTCAAAGATGTTCTGTCTTTTCCCCTCATTCCCAAATCCCTGACTTCTTTGTATAGATTTTCCGTCTGACCGCAGCTAACCGTCTGACAGAGTAAGTGGAAAGCTTTGGTGTGTGTTGCATGTTTCCAGCCAGTCGATGCAGGCGGGGAGATGGAGCTCATGTAGAGCTGCAGGGAACACATACAGATTCACCCCTCTGATAGCACCACCAGGGAGACGGAGGAACTGCTGCAGAGTGTGTGTGTTAATACGACTCAGAGAACATCGGTGTGTCTGTGTTTTTTCCATTAGCCGGCCTCTCTGAGTGCAGGCAGATTCATCTTAATAGATGAATGGAAAGCAAATTAGAACTCAATTAATTTGTAATACACATTTGTTTCCAACGCTGAAATCTAAATTAAGATGCTGCTCAAAGCAATATTTGGGAGAGTGCTAGACAAAAAATTACTAATTAAAGGCTAATACGATTAAAGATGGGTCTAACAGTTGAAACCAAAAACTACAAAGGAATAAAATTTGAATGCATTATCACATATCATCAATTATAATCATCCTTAATATAAAAGCATACTTTTGTAGTTTGATATGGCATTTTTTCACCTTTACATTAAAAAGAAGCTTCTGTATAACCAGAGTTTTATATTTCTTATCTAACCTGCCAATTTTACCCACTTCTAAAGTAATTGCTGAGAGGTAGGTACAATCTGGCTTCCAGCAGGTCAACAAATAGTTCCCCATAATCACAGAATATTCCAGTAAGCTGTGTGATAACAGAAAGTGGGAACAGCTGAAACACTCGGTGCATAAAATGGGTTTGTTAAATAAAAAATGTGAATTAAATTTCACTCCTGAGGATGTTTTGCTCAAATAACAGAAGTTTTGGAAAGTAGAGCCTCAGATATCAAGTTTCAATATACAGAAAAATGTCCTGCATAATGTAAAAATGTAATATTTCTGTGGTTTAGATGCCTTGGAATAAAACCTCTGATGCAGGTCTGTAACATGGAACCTGCTGCGTTACATTCACATGAAATAAACTGAATAAAAATTTCCTTTAAAACTAAAGTGACTGTTTTTTTCTTTACAACCTATTTGTAGTAGCTCTCTTTGGGTTGGAGATGTTCTGGTGCCGACAAGTGGTACCAAGCAAGATGTTTCCAAATTGTGTTATTTAAAGCTCCACGTACATTAAAAATTAGAATTTAGATCAGAAATAATGTCAGACATTTAACTCAAACTAAGTATTATTACCAATATTCTATGCAATCAAATGCTACTAAGCATGTGACTAGTTTAATGTGATGTGAAGTGACAGAAGTGAAATAGTTTTTTACAGCATCAGTGTATGCTTTTCATGGGTGGGCAGCCATATTGGATTTTGAGGTTGTTATTTGGACCTTAGAAGTAATCCAGTTGATTTTTACAGCTTGAAACCTGGAAATTCTAACCTTTGAGTTGAACCAAGTGACCCGTCCAGGGTTTACGCCACCTCTCGTCCATCGACTGCTAGACAGATTCTGTTCAGAGTCAAGTGGAAAGAATGTTTTCATGCATTTTTCCTGCTGTCTGATTGAGCCACTGTGCAAAATTCATATAATTTAATGTATTCTTAAACACACTTTCGTTGTATTTTATATCCGTGATCTCAGACTGAATCAATTATGTTGTCAGGCTCTCAATATATTAATATCTCACAATGTTCTTTACAGATTTATTTTATTTCATTTTATTAGGAAAAACTTTAATACAGTTAAAACTGATGGTTTGACTACAATCAAATCGTCAACTTGTTTCGTTGACTCATCTTAATGGGGTGCTGTCAAATCTCAGGATCTCTGTAATCATAAATCATAAAGATTTAAAAACATGGCTGCCGTGTGAAAACAGATTTTTACTTGCAGGTTGCTGCACGCTGTCACATTCACCTCTTCCAAACCTGCACGTCTTACCAGAAGATAAAATCTGTAAGTTCCACTGCAACTTTCTATCACTATAAATTATAAAACACTGTCAGCGATGCTGTAATCGTATAAAATGTTCCCACCAACTGGTTCTAACTCTGTATATGTTGCCTGTTTTGCATTTGCAGTGACAATAAAACAAATGAGTCACTTTTTTCTGACACAAGTAGGTTGAACCTCGGAGCGTCACAACAGCACTGCTGTGTCGAAACTGACAGAAGTGGTTCACCCTCACTACGCCTCTTTGTCTCTGCAGACTAATTAGGAGGTAATCGTTGTCAATTTAATCTGGGAATTTATGCAACATGACACATTCCAACGGCGCTCCAGGGTCGCATGTATTGTAATCTTGATCCAAAACTTAATGGGGTGCCCTGCTTATTTATAGGAGGCTCTTAACCTTTAAAACTGCAGGGAAGGAACATCCTGAGACTTCAGGGATTTATGTTCCCCAGTAAAATAGAATCTCTCCCGAACTTATTGGAGGACTCTTCCCTTTTTTATTACGTTGTAATGTTTTTCTGCTGACGGAGGAGATTAGGGAGAAACTATTAGGAACCATCATTAAATGAAGATTTGGACTGATTGTGCAGTTATGGACACAACATCGTATCGTTTAATGTGAGATTTGTGCAAAGGGATTTAAAAAATAAAGTTTCTTTGTTTTATTCTTGTTCAAAGACTCAGTAGCCCAGTGTCAATGAATATATTAAAATTAATGCTACATATGACCTATAAGTCTGTGATTTTATTTATTTTGAAATCAGTGGTGTATTTTTCTCATTTAGTCATGATGAGATGGTCCTTTTTAAATAACAATATGGTTTTCTTCATCCTCCTGCATGTGGTCACCTGTTTGGACACCTGTATTCACTGTGAGTCGATCTCAGTAAATGTATATTAAAACTATTTAGGAAACTAGTATTTACCAGCAGCTTTAATTTCTTTACATTCCCAGATATGGTGCGCCATTATTTTTGTCTCCACATAAAACAGGAAGTTGGTTTAAAGTGGATTTATATTTTAAAGTCAAATTTGACATCAATGTTTACATGACAGCCCTGAAGGCATATGTGGAGCATCGTAGCGCCACCTACTCACATCAGAGACGTGTTTTGTCTTGGTGCCGTTTTAAGGTGGTTAGTCATATTTTAAGAAAATGCATTAAACCCTGAAAGATGTCTAACTTACAAAATAACTTTTTCATTTTTTACAAGAAGTTAACAAAACTGATTTCATTGCTAAACCATAAGCTTAAGTTTTGAGATAAATTATCCTGGAAAAAAGCTAATTTTCATCATGTAACCCAAAATCTTTTTACTTAGATGTTTATTTACATTGAGCCATCAACTGCTTAGAGAGGAAGCTGCTTTAGGGTTAGGGTAAGATGTAATTTTGGGACAGATTTGGATTTTCTATCCGTTTTGGCAATTTGATTGCACCCCAGAAAAAAAAAACTTGCTTCAAAATAACGCACCAATTAATCATTAATTTGAATTCAGAGTAAAAATCCAACAAATTGATATTGAAATATCAATTCCTTTTAGAGCTTTAATTTTATTAAATATTAGGTGTTTGATGAAAATTACAAAATCGTGGACAATAAGAAAAATCTAGATTGGACATCACCTTAAGCAAGAACCAGTTTACGTGTTATACTGTCTCCCTATTTGTAATCACCTGCACACAATAATGGTGTTTGTCAGCATAAAATAACTAACATATTAAATATTACATAAAAATTTAATTACAGGTAAATAATAAGAGTCGACGTCTGGAAAAATGTGGTGTTTTTTAATTTTTTAAGTCGGGGCAAAACCATTTAAATGGTGGGAGCAGGATTTAAGACTAGATCCAGTTTGGGGGGGGGGGTCACATGGACTCACAGCAGTTTTACTATCGTCTAGGTTTTATTCATGTTTAAACTCTAAACACAGAGGTATATTTATATTCCCACCTGTGTGTGGCATTTAGAGAAGCTGGAAAATAATAGATTAAAGAGGATTTTAAAATGAAAAATGTCAATAAGTTTTAAGTATTAATTAAAATAAAATAAAACAATCAAGTTTTTTAAAGGCTACTTTTTGTCTGTTGTTTAAAAGGTGAATCAACTGTTCGATTTGAAGCAGCAGGTATTTTAAAAGCCAGTTCAACAGAAAATTAGATTATTTTAGGACTTTTAAAGACACATTTGGGTTAATAAAGAAAAGTCCTTTCATGTCTACTTTTACATTCCTTGGCCGGTTCTGTAGAGGTTATATACACATATCTGAACTGGCTCTTTCTAATCAGACGCTCAAGGACACTCACTCCTATAGAACCTGATAGATGCTTTGCTGCCAGCGCAGAGAGGACAGCAGCTCGCAGTGAGAACAACGCACAGCGTGAATGTGTGGAATGTATTTACAGTAGAAGAGACGACAGATGAGATGAGGTCCAACTTTTAATAGAGCAGAGACCTGCTGCCTTTGGAGGCCTCAGAGGAGGAGCGCCAAGGAGAACCAAGGAGCAAGATGAGTGTGTATGAGCTGGAAAGGTTTTATCAAGTGTGGTCGTATATCTCAACCCTGGAAATCACAAAACCAAGAAAAGAAGCTTTAAATGAATTATTTTTATCTGTTTAACTGAACAAACTTTACTGTTTTGATCTGAATTAATTTAATTCAGACTCCGAGGAGTTCTTTGGTTATTGTTTCATCTGCAGCAGCAACTCTGACATCTGCACTCTCATGCACGGTACATCAGAACATGCCTGACATATAGGGGCAGCCGTGGCTCAGGCGCTAGAGCAGGTGGTCTGGTAACTGGAAGGTCGCTGGTTCGATTCCCTGCTCTGCCCAGATATTGCCTGGCCGTTGTGTCCTTGGGCAAGACACTTAACCCACCTTGCCTGTTTGGTGGTGGCCGGTGCTAGTGTCTGGCAGCCTCGCCTCTGTCAGTGTGTGTCCCAGGACAGCTGTGGCTACAAACAAGTGTAGTTCATCATCACCAAACGTGTGAGTGTGTGTGTGAATGGGTGAATGACAAAAAAACTGTAGTGTGAAGCGCTTTGGGGGTCGTAGGACCTGAGTAAAGCGCTATACAAGTACATGCCATTTACAAAACTTCTTTATGTTTTTTGTTTGCACTATTTCCACGACTGGATGTAAAAAGGTTCGACCTTGTTATGATTGAGCAGTTTGTCAGAAGTGAATCATAAAAGGGCTTCAAATGTTTGTTTATGCTGATTTTTGTTTAAACAGAGTCGTCGTCCCTGATGTAAATACTAACTCACGTTTTTCAAAATGAAAATGAGTCTGAATAATCAAATGTTTATATTTTTTTATTCAAGTGCAACAGATCAGTGTTAGATGAAGGATGGGGAGTTCTGAAGGCAGCAGGGGGGCGGGGCAGAGGGAGGCGGCGCTGTAAAGCGAGTGATTTAGTGTTGGAACAGGTGGAACAGTAACGACTGGAACGCTGGTGGAGATCCAGCTGAGTCAGCCTGGCATTTGGAGGAGAGGCTGAACGGGAAGGCAGAAGGTTTGGAAAGGAGTGCAGCTGATGATGATGAGGAGGGCAGGCAGGTAGGCAGATGGTTGGATTGAGGCAGCGCACAGGGAGATGAGGTGAATCTGTGGCACAAGAAGAAACATTGTTAGCACAGAGTAAATCACATGGAACAATGTTCAGAACCAGGTTAATGACCCGAGAACATCACTGCAGATAAAAGCAGTCTTTTCTTTCGCTTTTAAAAAGGAAGTCTGTTTCTCTCCAACACTGAGGCTGATGATGCTGCAAGAGTTTTATCTGCTTGTTGATTAGCAGCAATAAACAACCAGAAAGTTACAACAGACTTCCAATGAGTTTGTCTTTTTTTAGGTGCAGCGACACACTAGAACCTGAATTTTAGCCGATTTCCACCATCTTTTTAAAAATTTTAATTTTGAGTCACAATATTTGAACATCTGAACTCGTATATCATCTTTAAAAATAACAATAACAAACTAACTTCTGTCTAAAAGCATTTTTATTTCTAATATCTTTGTGTTGTTGCTAGTTTAAGCACCTCGGCTTCACCTTTCATGTCTGGAAGATAAAGCTGTCGCTTCATTTACAGACTTTACACAATAAAAGCCTTTTGACTAAACTGCCCAGCAGCACCTTCACTGACTGAAATGTGTTAAATTTGTATGAAATCCTGAGCGTGAAAACCGTTTTGTTGTTTTGTGTCAAATGTCTCGAGTCAATGCCACCTGTACAAGCTGTTGGGAAATTACTGCATATTAACATGATAATTAGTGAGATTAGAGATGCCAGAAAGAGGATTTTGATAGTTTGTTGGTTCTCGCCATCTGTTTTAAGTGCTAGCAACATTTTCTGCAAATCTGAATCTAATTGGCTAGTTTGTATCTTTAGGGAGCAGAATTCATGTTATTATACTTGTTGGTAAATAAAAAAAGGACTCTGTATTATTTCTGTTTCGCTGCTCCACAACTTACCTGCACAAAAATGTGCGTTTTGCAAATTAATATACGTCAGAAGATGTTCTTTTTTTTTTTTAATAATTACATGAATTCATGTATAAATTGTATTTTATAGACAAATGAGTACTGCTGACAATATCTATAGCAATAAATTAATGGTAGTCGCAAATTTTCCAACCATTTCCATGTAAAATTTCACGTTTTGCTATTTTACTCACATGCACATCATGTGACTCCTTTTCTGAAGCTTTTTTTTGTTATACTCTTCTTCACTGCAGTGTGAAGATAAGACCTGCCCAGAAACATCCTTTTTTTCACCATCATCTTGTAAACACTATCAGATGCACAATTCACGATTACATCCTGTACATCCACACCCCTCTCTCGCTCGCTGACGCTGGTTCGACAGCTTTACCGATGGTGTCACCGAGAGAGAAAGCTTTTAACATGGAAAGGTGTGTAATATTCATGAGGAGTGCTTCACTTACTGTGTAACAGACCTCGATGGGTGTGAGTGTGAGCCCTGATCTGGTCTTTTAGATGTGGTCTAATTTAAAATTAATGCAAGTTGTGTCAGATAGTGTCTGCTCTCTTGTTCATTCTGCTCCATTTCTCACATGCAATACGCTCCCAGGTTGCAGCAGGAAGTGCAACGAGCGCGTGTTTGGTGGCGGGTACCACAGCAGGATGCTGCAGTGCAAAAAACAGAGGTTTTTGGGGGGAGGTTGGTTTGGGATTTGTTTCCGCTGAACAATATTTTTGTGCTTGAACAGGAAACAGAAACTGTGGCTTGGCATTGATCCCGTCTTCATCAACCAATCTTCAAGCACAGGCGCACTTAAAGTTTGTTTTCGTTTTAAAGCCACTTGATTGGATTTTTTTTTCATAATTGGTCCCTTTATGTTTAAGGAGTCTGTTTACAAGTAAACCAGGGCTTGTAATCAGGAGCCACTATTGGTTCAGCTTTATTAAGCAGCTCTCCTAATCTGCCATCCAGCAAGTTGAAAGATTAAGTCGACGCAGGGGAACCAAACAAACAGTCCTTGTAACTTTAACGGGTCACGAAGAACTTTTAGCTTTAATGCATCTTTTTGTGATGTTGATTTCAGTAAAGATCGTGTAAAAACAGCTGAATGTGCAGGAATGTGTTGTCCTCTTTAGTTCCACTGACTGGATTTAAAGGAAGAAGTTAAAATATCATATAAATGTAACGTTACTATTCTGGGTATAAATGTCACTGTTTGATGAGTTTGCAAATTACATGACCTTTAAATTCAGATTTCAACTCATCTGAATTCAGTTTTAAAGAAACTTTACCAGATAATAGAGTTAGACAATTCTATACCGTATCTTATTATAAAAATATGGTAATAAAAACATGGTAATGAAATTGGCACTTGTCATCAGCAGTACTTGTATTTTCCACCAGAAGGAAGAAGTTATATTTGGACTTGAAGTTTTAAGTGAAAAAACAGTCAAAAATTCGGACCATACGATTTTTAAAAATGAAACCTAACACCACAATGGAAATAAGCAAATCAGATATGACACGTTTGGCATTCTGGGGTTAGTAGACAACCAGCTTCTGCCACATCTTGTCACAGTTAGTTGGTGCCACCTGTATTTTATCTTCCTTCCTGTTGCTCTTCCTTCATTTCTAACTCGGGTGCCATTTCCGATTATCCCCCTTTTCTGCTTCCTGATTGACGAGCTCTGTTTCCTTTGTTTCTCCTCCCCATCTCTCTGTAACTAATGGTCCTTGAATGCAGCTCCAGCTGTCGCAGCGTTGGGACTAAATCACAACAATCATGAGTTATTATCAGCGGCGGCTGACTGATTGTGTTAATGTCTGCGCTGATCGGATTAATACCGGGCCTGCTTGGAGGACATTTATCATAATATATCTGGCAATAAAAAAGTAATAACTCGCATCATCCTGATAATTAAAATAATGTTAGGCTGACGATTAAAACTAAACAGTGATAATAAGGAGCTTCATATTTGGGGAATTATTGAGAGCACAAGGATGAAACTCCTTCTGGTTCCATGTGAGTTTCTTCTTCTTCTTCACTTTTAATTTGAGTTACTGATCAGGCATTAAATTCATTATGTTCCTCTTTTTGTCACTTTTCATCATAAAATATTTTCCCTTCCACACATTTTTTACAGTGTTTTTAATTTTCTTGTTTTCCAGTCTTCTTATTCAACACCCCTTCAGCTTCTCGTCCATTTCTCCGAACTGTTTGTCCTTCTTCTTGTTTGCTCATTCTTCATTCTATTTGCAGGAATCCTCCTTCCTCCTTTCTCATTTTCCTCTGACGATCCACATGTTATATTTTTTTCTGGTTCTTTTTTTTTGACAGCTTTACCACTTTTCTTTCTCATCTCACGCAGATCTCTGTGTGTCCGTGTGTGTGTTTGTAATATCTCCGCCTCCATAAAAACTGGAGAGTCTCGTCCACTTATGAGAGAGAGAGACTGATGGGGAGGTGTGGGAGGGAGTTTCAAGAGTTTTAATGAGCCAGTGCTCACACTTATGACAGAAAGGGGCAAGTGATGGAAAATTAATCTGCTTGAGAGAGACAGAAAGTGAATCGTGTCTGTGTGTGTAAATGGGAATTTTTGGGGGAGATAATGTGTGTGTGAGTTGCACCCGATGAGAATTCACTGGCTCACCAAGCAGAGACAATTTTAACTTGTGCAATCAATATAAGTGGGTATGCATCGTGTGTGTGTGTGTGTGTGTGTGTGTGTGTGTGTGTTATACTGATGAATGGCCCTGCTCTTAATGTTCTCAACCACTCTGTGGACTAACAAGACTATTTAATCACCCCCCCTCATCCGCTGCCTCCTCCTCTTTGTTTTTGCTCAGCGTACAGCTAAGGTTAGACAACACCGATTGTACAACACATTACTTCTGTGTGTATGTGTGAGACCATTAGCCTGGCATCAGTCAGTGTCCAGCCTGCTGCTGGCTCATACAGCCGTCGGCTTGTTATGGAGTGCAAGAACAGACAAAGGTGGCACACGGAGCATAAATCTAACAAACACCACTGCACTCAAACACACACATCCTTGTTAAACTCAGGTTTCCTTATATTCACTAACTTCTCCTGTCACTGCTAATTGCCTGGCTGTGGCCATTACCTGAGCTTTCATGTTTATCTGTGAGACTTAAGACATCCTCTGTCTCCTAATGAGATTTAGAAATGGATAGTTTCAAATTATTCACTTGATAATGTAGTGAACACACTGCACACACACACTCTGAAGACCAGACCTGTTACCTTCCTGTAATTGGAGTCAGGTGATGGCTCACGAGATGCTCACTTTGAGGCATGTGAATGAGTTTGTTGGTGTGTGCGCCTTTAGCAGTAATGAGTGCTGAGCCACAGGGCGCCCAAAGGCGAGGTACCTTAACAGGATCCTGTTCAAGGAACACTGATGCTGAAGCACGCACACATAAAGCATGTACCAGACAAACGCAAGCTTTCACCACCATTAAACAATGGGAGAAATCAACATGTTTTTTGCACATCACACTCACCCATTGTGCTTCCTCACCTGTCTGTCTCCTCTCTCTCCATTTTATAGATACACACACTGTGAAACAACCTCTGTTCGTCCCCAAACGGTTGAGAGATTCACGCTCCACTAGCAAAGACTCTGGGAGTGCAGGTTATTAATGAGAGCATGTCCTAACAACACTATAGAGGTGCTGCCTCAGAGAGGAGAGAAGTACAAAGACTTACTAAACTAAAACAGGCTGGAGCTCAAACATATAGTTTCTAATATTAGCAGATGTCCTACAAATGTTACAAAGCTAAATCTTCCACTGAAGATAAACAAACTTCACAACCAGGACATGATTTTAAATTACACAATGAAAATTTGATTTTTTTTTTCATGAAATGGTCTTCTTTAACATATCATGTGTAAGGAAATTAATGTGACATGAGAAGAGAGCAGCAGAAAGGATGTCCAAAAGAATAAAGGTGGTTAGAAGAAATAAACAGGGAAGAGGTGGGAAAAAGAGCAGGATGCTGAAACATGACGAGGAATTAAGGAATAAAAGTCAAATTGGTCCTCTGAGGTATTTATAGGATGGAAAAGTCACAGTGTACTGAAGAAGTCCCAGGACTCTGAGTCCCTCTGGGAAAACAGCACCATCTAGTGTTTAATGTGTCCGTGCCACACCTCTTTTCATCTACAGCCACAAATATGGAGAAACATCCACCTCCCCAGTGCTTCACACTCAAATAATCTGCTGCTCGTGGTCATTTCTCACCCAGCATCATTATGGATGCGACATGCCTCGTCACACAAACTGAGCACAAAAACACACTTAGAACTGATAGCCAGTCTCATGAGACTTGTCACGTGTGTGTGTGCTTGCTCTTCTTGTCTTTTTTTGTGCAAGTGATCTGGAGAGCATTGTGGGAGCTCGGCGATAAGCCTGAAGTCACTGGCGTCTAATCATAGTCTGTGATCCTTATCGTCTGGTGGCTAAGGAGATGGAATAAACTGTGAAGAGAGGCAGGAAGGAGAAGAAGATATGGTGAGAACAGATGGAGGGAGAGGTGGGGAGGAGGAGGGGGTTAGATGGTGGAAGGCAACAGGAAAAGACGAGGGGGGGTGATGAAAGATGGAAGTATGGAAGAGGAGGCTTGAGAGAGAAAGGACTAGAGATTTAAAGGTCTGCTGCACTAAAAGCATTTAAGAAACTAGAGCCAAGTTTCATGTCCTGCTTCACCTCACCACCCACACAGCACAACCCCACCTCATGTAAGAGGATCTGCAAACCAACTTCCTACTTCATGTGTGCGTGGACTGTGTGAGTATGTGTTGGGGTTATCAAGAGAGCTAAGGATGGGTGGTAATTGAATAATGACAGTCAGGTCTCTGATGGATTACCTGTCACTCTTCTATCTCCTCTCTCTCCATCACTGTCATCGCTCTCTTTTCTATCGTTTTCGCCTCACAACCTCTGGTCAAATCGTGTCCCATCCGAGCCGCCGCCAGTGCCAGCGTAAATAAAGACACTCGCAAAGTTGCTCAAGTTCGTCACATTGTTTGTCCGAGTCTGCGTGAATTCACACAAACATGCATCAGGTCTCGCCTCAGAGTGAAGCTGAGATTCCTGCAACAGAAACCAGACACTGTAAAACCAAATGTTAAATTTGTATCTTTTTGCCCCGAAGAAAGTTTTTACAGATTCATGCGGAGGCTAATTTTTTCATATTTTCTTTCTTCAAAGTCACACAGGAAGAAATAATTTGACAAAAAAAAGCTTCCAAAAAGCTGAACTAATTCCAAAAGTCTCATTTGTGTGAGAAACATCCAAACACAGACATAACCTTACAACTTGTTAATGTACTTCACATCTTATTGCTGAATACGTCTTTTAGCTGCTTATTTGAAACCTTATCAAAGCAACAAGCTAGTTTTCAAGGTCGAGTGTGTCGCTTGTTGACAGACTCTTCAAATTAACTCAGTTCAGAGTTTAAAACTCTTTAATATGAATTAAATTACTGACACTGAAAACAACAAAAGGACGTAAATGTACTTCCAGGAGTGAATAAACTATGTGAAACAGTTCACCTCTGATATCAGTTATTAGTCTCTAGTATTAGATTAATATCTGAATCAAAATGTCTGAAGTTTAATCACCGGTGATGGTTTAAATGAGAAGTAAAGAAACAGTAAATGGTAAATTTTCCCATTAAAAGAGATTCTTTTGTCTCATAGATGATGTTTCACTGTCAGGTTCTTCTGTTTGTTTAGTACGAGCCCTTTTAATGTGCAATAAGCTCCTTATTTCACTTTTCTACTTCAAACATTAAAATAATAAGTTTAAATTTCACGAAACAGGATGCAGGATTTCAAAGTCATGTGTTTTTGCAAGAAGCATTACAGAGTCTTTTGATGCATTAAAGCTGCACGTCCTCTGATAGCACGACAGTGAAATTTAGCTCACATCAGCAGTCTGTGGAAGGTTCACACACTAAATATAGACACAGAACTTATACTGCAAAACAATACAGCACAATTTGCAAAAGGAAATAAATATTTTATGATTATTTTGAAGACATAGAGGTCAGTAGTTGAATGAAAAGCTGAATATTTCTGGAAATGAAGCAGCTTAAAAGAGAAAGTTCATCCTCAGATAAAGAGAAAGATCTTATCTGAGTGGATTTACTATCTAACAGCCTCATGTAGCTCGTAACTGGTTCACATCCGTGCAGTGGCTTTGCCGTAGTGTCCTTAAGCAAGACACTTCACCTGGTTTCCCTGTTTGGTGGTGTGCATCGGCGGCCTCGCATCTGTCAGCCCGCTCCAGGGCAGCTGTGGAGCTACAATCACCACTAAACGCGTCAGAATGTGAATTTATAGTGTGTATTTAAAAAGTACAGATCACTTACCGTTTAAATAGAAAGACCCTGTTGTATTTGACACGGGTCCTTCAACAGTTCAAAAACGTACATCAATCTTTTATCTGTTATTTAAACTTTGTTTTTTGCAATAAAAAAATTCTAATAACTACTAATCTGTCCTTAACTCGTCCAGGTCTGCATCCCGAGGCAGTGTTGCAGGTTTTTATTGGTACATTACAGTAAAATGTGCAGCACGGAGTCTGAGTATTGAGAGTGGTCACAGCATTTTGCTGCAGTGCAGCTCAATCTACAATATCTGCTCGTTGCTAAATGGTACTTCTCCATCATGAGCTGGCTTTCTCTAAAGGATTAAAGTTGTAAATGAGGTGAAGCTGAGAGGAGCTTAAAGTCTGCTACCAGCAGAGGTCTGTTTCTTTATAGGGACCTTCGATGATGAATCAATGTCCCTGATCCACTCATTTCACACAGAATGTGTGACGGAGCACACGCTGTACACATTATATTTCATGCCCAAACATATCGGACAGGTTTGTCAGTGATAGAAGTAACAATGCGTGAACTTTATTTATTTAATTGATTGAAAAAAGAAAGTTTGCAGCTCTACATATGCAGACAGCGAAGTACTATTTACATCAAATCTTGATTCAGGCAGTTGGACAACGGTAATGAGACAAACTGCACCGACGGCACAAACCCGAGTTGAATTCAGATGGAAGAATCACAATCTGGAAGGTTTAAAAAGGAATTCTTTTGGTTTTCATGTGAAGTGAAAACCTGCAGCTGTGTGTGTTGTTCCAGTTGTGGGTGATTTCTTGATGAGGAGAGTGTTATCTGGCTTGTTGTTCATCTGAAGGGTTGTGAGGTGGGAAATGCACCAAAACAAACATGGAAATTAACTTAAAAAACACAGAATTAAAAGCTATTCTGCATCTTATAATACATTATTTAGTGGGTTGAGAAGAGCTCTACATCTTTGATAATAAACAAATCATAAATAACTGAGCTGAATATCCACCAGTTGGCCTCAGACCTCCTGTTGGTAACAATCAGGATTAAAATCTCGTTACTGTCGAACTGTTAGTGAACAACGCACAATCATTTCTGTGCACAAAAGCAGAACGAGTGGGGAAACGCTTGTAAGGGTGTGTGAATTCTGAGTGATGCAAACAGATGATAAAATTTAATTTGGGTTGAGACTCATTCGGGCAATCAAAGCATCGCTGTCCTTTCTCCAAACGGCGTAGTGTTACACAGGACGCGGCTCGGGTCGCCATAGCAGACGTGAGAAAGCGGTGATCCAAAGCAGCGAGCAATATAAGCCATGGGAAAGCACATAAACACACACATTTCCTCTGTCACACTCTAACAGTATAATATGCCAGACTGCCAATTAGGGCAATAATGGCTGTGGGAAATCATGTGTACTTCTCTTTCTCACACACACACACACACACACACACACACACACACACTTACAGTAACTGAGACTCCTAATGACAAAGTTAATAGCACCCAGTTGTTCAGTGCCAGAGACAGACCCTGTTAGGTGGGAGGGTGATGCTGAAGTTTAAACAGAGAAGGATGCGATTTCCCAGCAGACATGCAGGTCTGGGATGGTTAACAGGAGTTTCTGTTGTATGCAAATTAATTTAACGGTGGTTGAAGAGAGTTGGGGGCATGCTTAGAGTTTAAAATCTTGATCAAAATGAAACTAGATTATCTGTAAATAGCATTAGAACCGTGATAGTTAATAACTTCTCTGCTCTAGTTTCATTATATTTCCTATCACTTCTCTTCCCAGTCTGTTAATGAAAATAACATGCTGAATTTCATGGACATTTAAATAGCTGATTAGCTGCTTTTAGCATTGTCCTTTTCTGCCACACAGCATATTGGACTAAGTCGGATGAGGATATAATATAAGAAGTGGGATGTGAAATGCAGGAAGAAAAAAAAAGATATTAAAAGCGAAGCAAAAAGAGGCCGGGATAGTGAGACAGAAGGACCCATATGGCAAGGAGGGACGGGTGGAGACAGCAGGATGGGGTGGAAGTTGATGTGCTGGATATCTTCCTCCTCGTCCATCAGCAGAAGCCTGTTGGTGGAGAAGAGCCGTAATGAGAGCAGCTGCACGACACACACACACACAAAGCAGAAAACACTTATCCAGTCACTTAGCCACCCACCCTTCATCAGCAAACCCACATAAACACAACTGTGCACAATATAGTCAGCTAGGCACATGTCATCACTCTTACCCTCGCACTCGAAGGCTTGCAGCATGGTGGTGTAACTGGGGCCCAGCCAGGAGGTGTAACTACCCAGAACTCTCTGCAGGTGGTGGGTGGCATCGCTGAACAGCAGATCGGATTGGCCATAGCCAACTGAGCTGAACAGACTGAAGCCCTCGGTGGTGTTGCCAAACACATTCTGCAAGAGAGAGACGATGTGTGACAGCACTTAATGCATGAGGGCATGCATGGATGTGCGTTGGCGTGTACTCTGTGCATGTGTCTTTGAGATTGTGCACATGGACATATCAGTCCTTTACACACATTGGTAAAGAAGAGGGATGACAGCTCTTAGTCGGTTCCCACACAGTGAGCTGTGCAGATCAATAAATCTTCACCCTTGTTTGAGGAGGACAGACAGAAACTCATGCAGGCTCCAGATTTAGGTCCACACCCACCTGTAAACGCTCGAGGTATTTCCAGACACGGCACTTATCCTCCGCGCGCACCACCACGGCGTTGGCAGGGACTGCTGCCAAGTGGCATTGTTCATACTGGTCCAGACCCGCCTCAGTACCATCTGGACACAGCAGCTTAAGGTCCTCCAGCTCCAGATCCAAAGCCCACGACTCCTGGTTCTTACCTGAGTATATCAGATTGAGTTTAATTAAAACACCTGTAAATTTAGGGGAAATTAGACGTGTTTGACGTCTTTCACATATTGAGACCTAAAGATCAACTTTAGTGCTTCTGACCGCATGTGATGATTTATTTTTAAAGTATCAAACAGCTCATTTCTCACCTGTACTTTTCTTTTTAAACAGAACATTTTGCTAAAAGATTAAATCTTCTATAACAAACAGAGAGAGAACACCTTGGACCTGTGCTGTCGTTAGGTATCAGCTCGGCCGTGTTTTCTTGACCTCCTTTAATCGACGTGACTCTGGACACTTTGAACCATATGATAAAGCAAGCTTCATTAAGCAGCTGCAGTGTGTTTGTGGAGCTGATGCCAAGCGGCTCCTTCTCAGCTGTACCAGTAGAGTCAGTGTAGCATGACGGCGATAATGATCACCATTAATTCTGGATGTTGCCCAAAGCACAGGAGCAGATGCAGCAAATTTAGAATTAGGACGTAGCTGGACAAAGAAAAACAAATACCTGGACTTCTGTTTGTTTATTTTGTTATCTCTTTCCTTCCTTTTTGTTCTAGTTTGACTCTATTTTCATCAGTTTTTCTGTCCATTTAAATCTCAGATGCAGATTGATTAAGATGCAACATGAACATTTGAAAGGTTTGTTCATTTTATATGAGATTGAACATGAGATTTAAAGCAGTATTACATTGTAGAGCACTGGCATCTGGTGGTTTGAGAGTAAACTGCACTTTTTTTTAAATTAGACATCTGTATCTCCTCAGCACCATTTGTTTCTTCCATAACAGGTACAAAAGTTTAAATACTGACCGTCCATGTTATCAAAGACTGTCGTGTGCTTGACAAACGCAACATCTCCGAGATTTTCAGCTACACACCTGAAACAGAAAAAGACAAACAGTCAAGTTAGTGTCATTTTTAACGAGTGAAATTCAAACGGAGGTCTCAGTAATAACTTACCTGATGAAAGGAGTAAAAACAGTAACAGTATTTTATGAAAAATCCCTCTGCCACCTTTTTTCTTGGACTTTGACAAACTGTTAAATTGCCTTGAGTCTTTTTAAGTCCTGCTTCATTCCACTATTACTCTGCCAAATGCAGAGCAACGCACAGGGAGCTCAGTGACAATTATAACATGCAGGAACTGATATTAAAAACATAATTACACTGCAAATGTCTTTTGTTCTCTCATTATATTGATTGCTAAAGTTCCTGTATTAATCTATTATCCCGTGGCTTCCCTAAAAGAAAAACAAACTTGAAATCCCCCATTTATTACTATAATTACTGTATTATTACAGAGTAGAAGCGTTTTTCCTGGTTGGTGGATATTAGAGAGAGATGGGTGAAGATATATCAAATGGATGTTTCCTCGTGTTACTGATATCAGAGTTGTACCTCAGCGCACCAGCCTCGCCGTAATGCCTCTCCCTGTGGTTGTTAACACAGATGTGTCTGTCATTCTCATCTCCTATGCAGGCCTCACACAGGTTCTTTGGGTTGTTGCCTTTGGGGTCGTGCTGAGGGTCTTTAACGCCGGGCACGCAGCTATACCCAAAGAAGTTTCCCACCGCTGGTGAATAAAAAGAGGAATGTTCTGTGTATTTTTCTTTATCATGTCAGTAATGTGTATATTTTCTCAAGTTACTAAAAAATGTCTGTCGTTTAGGCTTTTTTTCAGTAGGCTTGTATTAATGTTTTTCAAAAGAGATAATCAAGTTTCTTAGAAACATCTTGTTCAGAGATCTTTCAGTCAGGTATGTAGTGGATCTGTTCCAGCCCAGAACAGAGTTCACTATCAGTGCACATAAATGAAATTCTCCTGTTGATCTTACTGATGCAAGTTCAACCTCCATCATTCCTTCAGCTCTTTATTCTGCACCATACATACTTGTCTCACCTCTGGGGAAGTTGCACTGCTCTCCTACACTGATTTGGGACGTGTTAACCAGGTAGCCAATGGGAACGGTCCACCCCACTGTGGTCCGTATGCCAGGATGACAGGAGCTGCGCTCGTGCATCTCCAGCAGGGACAGGTCAGAGGAGGAGCGACGGGCCATCGCCACCACATAGTAGCTGATACCATCTGGCAGGCAAAGTGGGAGACAACAACATGGAAGGTAAAAATAGCTCTTCTGCACGGCACACTAATTTTGACTGCAGAGCTCCAGAATGTGACTTACCCACTCCGTTGTGAGACTCTCCTGCTGCGAGCTCCAGGCCGCTGCAGAAACCTGCTGCATAGACGTCATCTGCAAACATGGAAGCTGCATCGGCGGTTCCGTTCTGAGCAAATCAGATTTAAGTTTAATATATTGCATGAAAAATATCTCAGTAACATTCTTAGATTTATGATCAAAAAAACATTCTTTTGACACACAATTTGAGTTTAAAAAAGTGGAAAAACTTTTAAGATATTATATTTAAAAGAAACAAATTACCAGAAGCAATAAAAAAATTAGATTATAAGGAACCCAGTTTCTAAAAAGTTTTACAATAAAAAAAATCTGTTTGTGCATCGTCTAATTTTATTTTATTTACAATGTTGAAATCAATGTTTTTTGTTCAGCTTCTTTTTTAAAAGCATCACGTACCTTGATTTTATCCATACAGTCTCTGGTGCTCAGGCCGCGGACACACTGCAAGGTTCCCTTCACATTCCTGGCTGTTGCATTACCTGCTAAATCCAAACACTTCTGCTCTTCAGCGTCTGACAGAACGCACCAGGAGACTAAAAAAAACACCAGAGAAGATTTTAAATTAGTTGAAAATTACATGTAAAAGTCTTAATGTATCAAACTAGTTCAATTTTCACAAGAGAATTAACTTTACCACCAAATAAAACATTCTGAGCATTTCTAAAAATGTTGAAATCTAAGTGAATATTTGATGAGCATCATCTTCCAAGTAATCCGTCATACCTGTGGATTTTTGATTGGAGACACAGCCGACACCCATCAGAGACAGAAAAAGCAGGAAAGCTGCGTGAAGTCGTCTTTCTGAACAATCCATGTCGGCTCTGGTTGGAAACAAGCTCGGTACTGCTTCTGTTCTTCAACAGCCACGGTGAACAGGGGGAATTCATCAAAAGAAAAAAAAAAGACAAAAACTAATTCCGCTGCCCCTCCTTCTCTCATAGCCTTTAAAAGGTGCATGAAGCAGGTAGATTAAATGAAGAAAGAACATTATTCCTCTTAAGTTGAATTCCTTGTTAGATAATCCTTCCTCCATCTCATGATAGCAGTATAATATTTCTCCCTTCAATTATCCACTAAGGCTTAGACCCTGTGAAGAGGATTTTTGGTAGACACATGTACGCTTGCAGCAGCTCAGGTCACCTGGCACTAAGTCTGGATCCGGGGTCTTTAATTAAAAAAGGATGTGGACAATGTGTCTCTGTGCTGAAGTGGTGTTCATGGAGAATAGATACCTGCTGGGTTCTGCTCCAACTCACTGGAGACTAAAACCTCAGGTAAGCAGCAACGAACAGCGCTGCCTATTGTTGATGGCAGACAGATTCAGTGAGGGTAATATACACATCAGCTACTGGAGACAATTCCACCATTTTTCTCTCTTTATACCTAAAAACACAAAAAAACTCTGACATTTACCTCAACAGCCTCTGAGCTGGAGGAAGAGGTGTGCAAATCAGAAGAAAAGTTAATGAACTTTTTAATGGAGAGTAACTTTGATTCTTCATCTCCAGAGCAGACATGAACATTTAAACAGGATTTCAAGAACTTTTTAAAAAGGGTTGTTAAAACTGATGTGGATTCATCTGAAGTTTAGTCAACTTTTCAAATCAGTCCCTATTTTTTTTATAAAGGGTTGAAATAGATTTTTTGACATCTCAAATTAATGGATGACATCATCGTCTTAAGAATCTAATAAAAAATGCATCTTCAGGCACATTGTCACTGGATTTTTCTTTTCTGTTTCAAATAATCTAATTATCTCTGCAACAACTCTGTTTTTTTTCATAATTATTTGTTAAATAAAATGTCAACAATTTGATGGATTTCTAATATTTTTTACACCAACAAGTTGATTTTAGTAAAGCTATTGCTGAAAAACTTGGCATATTTTGGCAGTGGATGGAAAGAAAATGATCCTGGACATGAGAAAAAGCTTTCTACATCTGATAAACACTACCTGAGAAAGATAAAAAAAACACAAAATCAGAAATTTTGAGTCTGTTTTCTTCAGATGATTCATCTATTACAAACCATCAACATATATTGAGATGAACGAGCATCTTCCATTGAGTGGAGCCATAACATCCTGTTTATGGACTCCTCCATTCTGTATTTTGTGAAACTTATGTTCAATTTAAATCAACTCAGTGTATTTATTCAGCACCAGTTCACAAAAAGTTTTCTTGAACCACAAATAAGTCAAGTCCAGTTCATTAACACATTAACAGGTCCAGATTAAAAGCCACTCAATCCAACTGTTTCCTATCTCAGGAAACCTGGATCAGGGGTGTCCAGATCCAGGTCTCGAGGGTCACTATCCTGCATGTTTTAGATGTTTCCCTGTTTTAACACACCTGATTCAAATCCTCAGCTTGTCATCAGGCCCTGCAGAAACCTGGACACACCTGCACTATTGACATGGGGCAAAAAATGTTATATCACCTGCACACTATTGTAATGCATTTTAAGCATCAAATAACTAACTGCAGCTGAACATATCCGAAGAATAAATATTTGAACGTACAGCAACAAGGTGAGAATGCTGTGAATCAACAGACTTAAACAGCTACACAAAATTATCTCAATTCTATTTTTATCACCCCTTTCACAGTCATCCACTAGGGGGCACTTGTTTAATTTCTGCTTTAACTAGTGTGTTTTGTTCCTGTGTCTAGTTATAACATATGTCCGTGTTTTAACATCTGTTGTAATCTAAATGCTCTCTGATGATTACTTATCATTCAAACACGTAGAAATACACTTACATTTATATTTGTCAAACATTTATTAAATATAGTAGGCTATTTTAAATGGTCAGCCATTTACCACAAAAAAAAATGTTTTGCTAAAACTTTCACACAATGACCGGACCCTGGATTTCAGAAAAGTCAGAGAACTAAAACCTTTTTAAAAACACATCAGAAACTCTGTCTTCTGTCTTAAAGAAAAAAATAAAGAACCGAGAAGTTACTCCGGACTTAAATCACCCATTTAGTCTTTATTTTGGAAATCGGAACATTCTTTTTGTGACAATGTAGGACTTCTCTGGTATACTGCAATACTATTTAAAAGGGAAAATTTTGAACAGAGGAAGTAAACAATCCTTGAACTTATAAAATGCATTTTGGACACACATAGTGTTGATGTTTATTGGAAGCAATGAGCATGGAAACTACATAAAAAAGTTTTTTATATAAGGCCAATCAGAGCTGTTGCATATGAGCTGCATGCACTGCAGTCATGTTGATACATGCCCACCTCCAAAAGGTGCCTCCTGTTTACAAGCATGATCATGTCTTTACTCACTTTATTTAGGAAAGATTTATACTTCAGTGTTAAGAAGCTTAAAGAAAAAGAAAAAAAGAAAAAGATTTTAAAAATCAAAGAACTGAGTTAAGTTTTGTCACGCTGGAGGACTCCGCCGCCCCATAATGCACCTGGATGAAAATGTTTTGGTGACGTCTTGTGTCGCTGGAAAGGAAAACAGTCTGTGGGTTGGGCTGCAGCGCTGCTTTTACATTCAAATCACTCCGATACCACCATTTACACGGAGTTACCAGAAATCCAGACGTCTCAGAATGAGTTAGAAACTGCACACCGAGCCAGGTAGGTGTGTGTTTTCTTTAATCGATCGCTTTTGGCTTGAAGCGCGCGCCTGTCAGTCTGCGCTTTGTGCTCCAGTTTAGCTTTCAGGGCTAACAGTCCGTCTGACTGGCGCCTGTGGACGGACAATACACCCCGCCTGTAATGGCCTGTTAACTCCAACAAACTCACAGACCTCCCATTGATAATATTTATCATAAAATAATGTGCTTCGCTGGTTCAGACCGTCCAGAGACGATTACTGAGAGTCTGAAGGTGTTAGCTTACAAGATGAGATGAGTTTTATACTGACGAATTTCTTCTTTTTTGCAAATACATGAATTTAGTTTCGTTGTTAACGTTTCAGTTACGTGAGTAACTTAAGATAAACACTTAAATAACTAGGTGAAAATCTGAGATAATTGTATTTATAGTTGATTTTTAATCCAGATACGGTGCTAAGATCTGAAACCATTGGGTCCTTAGCCCAGAGTTATTTAAATTCTAAGATTTAATTAAACAGGATTTGATTTAAAATGTGACAGGTTGCTTCTAATATCCTCATCTGCAGCTGTACAGATGTTATGGTGTCACATCGTTTGATGTCTTCATGCTTCTCATCTTCTTATTTGTGCATTATTTTTCTTTACATTTTAAGATAATAACTGAATCCATGTTCCTACGATTCGCCCTCTGCTGAGTTTTCAATCTTTAACCTCGTTTTGAAGTTAGAAGAAGAAATGAGATGCCCGCTTCATGAAACAGATGCTGAAGTTTTAAAATTCTTTGTAAATAGATATCCATCCTGGAGCATCAATCTACACTAGATAATATAATGGTTATTTTGGCAGTAAAATATAAATATATATTTTCACAGAGATGAGTTACAGTATCTTTTTTTCTTATTAATGAAATAAATTCTTATATCAAATGTAATATATCAAACTAGATATAATATAAGTTTTTATTTTAACAGCTTGTAGCCCTTCATTTAAAATGTGCTACAGAAGACCCTTATTTTGAAAGACCAGATGAAGAAATTGGACACTTCCCTTTAATTTGAATGCAGAAAACACACAAGTTGGATTCACCTGAAGAAGTCACACACAGATTTGACATTTTTATTGGTAATGGGGAATTAAAAATCCATCCAATCTGAGCTGTGAAACATTTTCCTTTAGCTTCATCTGCATCATCTCAGCTCAGGAAGGAAATCCAACAAACTGAACATCAGTGATGCAGTTAAGCCGCCACGTGATGACTCTGTCATTTACACACCTGTTCCTGGTGTAGACAGTCTGTGGTGTCAGGCGGAGGAAAGAAGCTACAGTCAAGCTTAATAACACAAATAGTTTAATTCAAATTGTTCTCTTTGAACCATTTAAATGGAAGAAGAAACTTCATCCAGGCACCATCGTTTGTTTCTGCTGCTCTGTCTGAAGCCGGGACAATCAGAAACACAGACGGGGGTTAAATGTAATTATCCGCTCTGCAGCGGTGGACTCATTTGAACTCTTGGGATTCTCTTCATCTCTGTCTTGTTAGCGGATTGAAACATGGGTCTTAGCAGTTTCCATGTCGTCGTCCTCCTCCTCCTGCAGGCTCTGCTGGCTTCGGCTGAGGGCTCAGGTACTGTCTTCCTTTTATGCACCGCTTCCCATTTGGCATGTGTTTGTTTTGTGTGCTGAAGCTCACAGGTTTTTAATCTTTGCCTCTTCTCAGATGAGCATCTGGTGTGTGTGTGCGAAGGGCCAAAATGCCAAGAGGGCCCCCAGTGCCGGGGCGCCCAGTGCTTCTCATCCATTACAGTTGTTGGTGGTGGGGATATGTTTGAGCGCGGCTGTCTGACGGACTCTCAGAAGATCTATCTGCAGTGCTCCACAGCTCCGTCCTTCCATCAGGCCATCCTCTGCTGCTCCACGGACCAGTGCAACAGTAACACCAGCAGAAGCCTGTTGAAGACTCATCTTCCATCAGGTTGTAACTCAGATGTTGCTTTTAGGTGATAATAAATAAATATTCTGTTAATGACACTTTCTGTTTCCTACAGTCCCTGAAGGTGAGCCAGTTCAGTACCGCGTGGAGACATTGGCGCTCTTTGTTCTCTGCCCGGTGGTTGTTGTGGTTCTACTTTCGGTGGTGTTGGTGTTGGCCTGCCGGAGGCTCTGCCACAGCCGCCTTCAGAGGCTGCAGGAGTTCGACACTGAGCAGGGAGATGGTCTCATCACCTCCAATGTGGGGGACAGCACCTTAGCAGTAAGAGTAACAGATTACGGTTCTTGTGCAGATCCTAATCATAAACATCATGGAAGCAACATGAGATGTCTCTGTTTCCAGGACTTACTGGATCATTCACGAACGTCAGGCAGCGGCTCGGGTCTTCCCTTCCTGGTCCAGAGAACTGTAGCCAGGCAGATCAGTCTGGTGGAGTGTGTAGGTGAGTGTCAACGCATGTCTCATGCTGACACCGTCTCAGATGAGCTTTTTGTTGTATTTACTGCTCAGACAGCAGAAGAAAAGTGAAATCATCTACCAGAAACCAATTCATCAGGTTTTGTTTATTTTTGCAGGCAAGGGGCGTTACGGGGAGGTGTGGCGAGGTCAGTGGCAGGGGGAGAACGTCGCTGTAAAAATCTTCTCCTCCAGAGACGAAAAGTCATGGTTCCGAGAAACGGAGATCTACAACACAGTGTTGCTTCGGCATGAGAACATACTGGGTGAGTGTGACATCACTGGATGGAACAGAACCGGCACGTCACCTGCAGATTGCTGATATTTACCTTGTTCTCCTGTCAGGGTTCATGGCGTCGGACATGACTTCTAGAAACTCCAGCACGCAGCTGTGGCTCATCACTCATTACCATGAAAACGGCTCGCTCTACGACTACTTGCAGCGAGTTGCGGTGGAGACATCGGAGGGCTTGGCGATGGCGGCGTCGATCGCATGTGGCCTCGTGCACCTGCACACAGAGATCTTTGGCACGGAGGGGAAACCAGCCATCGCACACAGAGACCTGAAGAGCAAAAACATCCTGGTGACCAAGGAGCTGCGCTGCTGCATTGCAGATCTCGGTCACTGTTTATTTCACTCTTTTCATTATGTCATCAGTAATCCATCTTTTTTTCCTAACGATACAATGATGCTGTCTGTGGTGGAACGTTACAGGACTGGCAGTGACCCACTCCCAGACAGATAACCTGCTGGACGTGGGCAACAATCCCAAGGTTGGCACCAAACGCTACATGGCACCTGAAGTGCTGGATGAAACCATCCAGACCGACTGCTTCGATCCCTACAAGCGAGTCGACATATGGGCTTTCGGGCTGGTGCTGTGGGAGATCGCACGACGCACATACAGCAACGGTGAGTCTCGTGTGTGTGTGTGTGTGTGTGTGTGTGTGTGTGTGCAGCTCATTGCCACAGAAGAGTGACGTGATGATGCGACAATTTCACCATCTGTGCACTTTCACAGAACCAGAGTCTCTTTATTCGTAGTAGGTTCAATTTGTTAAAAACAAAAAGCACATTGGATGTTTTGGGTTTTTTTTTTCACAAGCAGAAATTCTGTCATAAATTTGTTGTTAAAATTTCCCTTTGCAGGTATTGTTGAAGAGTACAAGCCACCGTTTTACGATCAGGTGCCAAATGACCCGAGCTTCGAGGACATGAGGAAAGTGGTGTGTGTGGAGCAGCAGAGGCCTTTCATCCCTAATCGCTGGTTTTCAGATCCTGTGAGTAAAAATTAAAATAATTCTAACAATAATAATAAACAGGAAGTGTAAGACAGATGTTTTAGACTTTAGAATTAGTTTTTATACCTAAATAATTCTCATCTTCTTGAATTAGTTGGAACTATTTTGCATAATCTAGTAAAAAATCCTAAATAGAAATATTGATATGAATTATTTTAGGCTTGTTAGATGTGACCTGAGTGAAGGTAAATTTCACTCAGGAAGATTTTTTGATAATTTCATGAGCTTTTCTCTGAAACTGTAGAAATGAACTTGATAAGAATTTGTTCACAGCTGGACGCTGGTGCAGTCACCTCGTGTCCTCTCTGCTGTTGCTAGGTGACTCATCCTGTTTCCTTTGTGTCCTGCAGACTCTCTCTGCTCTGGTAAAACTGATGAAGGAGTGTTGGTACCAGAACCCCTCGGCCCGGCTCACAGCACTGCGCATCAAGAAGACTCTGGACAAGATTCACAGCTCTCTGGAGAAGGGCAAGGAGTCATGATGAGGGGACAGAGACAGCTGCATGATGTCAGAGATTGGCTTGTTTGAACAGAAAGGAAACATCAGGATGAAGGAGTAAAGGGAAAGCATCATCCTCATTCTAAACACTTCCTCTCTATGGTCGACTTGAAGCCTGTAAAAACCTTCGTTGTGTCTGAATGAGCCGGCCTGGTCTCCGAGACCTGAACCAGTCTTGGACCTGGACTGTTACAGAGTGTGAATGGACGGCGTATTCTACTATCACATTTGCTTAAATGCACATTTTCTGCCTTCCTTCACACCGAACACTACGCACCAAACATCTTTTGTTTTTTGGCTTTTTGCTTTGAGACGATCAAGAACTGCTGCCACAAAATCACTAAATGGACGACAGGAAACAGCCACTACAATCAAATGTGTTTTTAAACCTTTTTAAAATGATATATTATGATATTTATGTATTGAATCTTCACATATACCCACAGCACTGAAGACGTGTGAAAACGGATAGGATAGATAGGAAATATAGGAAATAATTTGTAGATAAATACTGAAGCAATGGATTATTTCTTGTTATTTACAAAAAAAAAAGGATGAAACTCTGGTCACATGTTTATACAGATGGTTTATAAAAAAAAACACTAAGGAATAATTTGTAGAAATTACTGTCTTTAATATAGGAAAAGGGAATTAATGTTTCCTCTCTGCTTCTCTCTAAAGGGTAATGGTTTTCACGCCGAGCAGAAAAGAGCTGATGCTGGTTATTTTATGTTTTTTGATGATGAAGGCGGAGTCTTTATGTAGCAAACATCTGCAGTAACTGCACAGGTTCCCCAATCGATGAAACAAAACACTCCATCTTCATGAGAAAGGGTTTTATTCACAGCTTGTTTTTAAAACTGACAAATTGCCTACATGTACAAAGAAATTTAAAATATTGCTTCATCTTTTTATATGTAATAAAACATCTACTGCACTTTTGTCTAATGATTAGCGGCCATGAATGAGTCCAAATATTCAGCAGAAACTAAAAAAACTGAGTCAATGTCACTAAAACACTGAAAATGTATTTTAAAGTCCAAGTCTCATCAATAAAAGTTGATGCTGAATGTTGTGGTTCTGCACTAAATGCAGTAGGATTAAAGAAACCCTATTGTAGTCAGGTTACAACTCCAAAGTCCTTTTATCTGGTAAAGTCTTGTACGGGTTGAGGATCCCTTTGGGGTCCAGTAAGGCCTTGATGTTAGCCATCAGACCCACGGCTCGCCTTGACTTACTGTAATAAATATAGTTCCTTTTTTTCAGTCCCAGTCCGTGTTCTGCACTTATGCTGCCGTGATACCTGGCGGTCCATTCATAAACGAATGGCTCGATGGCGGCCAGGAGAGCAGGGTCCTTAGCAGGTGAAGTGATGTTCAAGTGGAGGTTACCGTCGCCTACAGAACAGATGTGGAGTGAAAGAAGGAAACAGGGTTAACATGTTTAATGAGACCAGAAGAAACCCGATACATCTATGATGTCATCATACCGACGTGTCCGTATCCCACCACGCTCCTGGCTCGGTCTCCTAGGTGATGCCTCATGTCTGTCACCAGCTGGTAGATTCGCTCTACTGGAAGTGAAACGTCATACTTGTAGGTGAAGCCGTCGTGAGTCAGAGCTTCTGTGACACGTTCACGCATTGACCACAGAGCCTGGAAGACATTCATGGACAGACAGCGTTAGTTTTTTACCTTTAAGCCTAACAGGCTTTTTTTTTTTTTTTTAAATTTAAAGCCTGTAATTAACTGTTTAGTCTCTACTGTCAAATTAATAAACTGTTATATATAACAGAATTAAATCATCTGTATGAGAAATAACTTATTTAAGACTTGTAATGAGTTAAGTGTCACTGGTTTTGGCGGTGAGGCTTGATACAGAATATTGTAGGTGTTTTGGTGAAAATAGTTCCATGTGGGACCGACTCAAAATAGTCTGAGACTCAACAGTGAATCCTGATGTTACGTGTTCTGAGACGCGAGTTCAGCTAAACGCCACAGAAATGTTTCACTCTGGTTTTTCTACGACTCATAATTAACGATTCTGCAAACTGACTAGATGAACGTGGAGTCACCTTTATTTTTGAGTCCTCGGTTGCTACAGTTCCATCAGTAACTAATAGTAACGCCATCGCTTCCTCAAAGAAGTTGTGAAGCTTCTGAGCGTCGTGGCTCGGGTTGGATCCAGATGTTTCTATGACGATGTAGAACGGACAATCTGCAGAACAGAGAGAGGAAACGGGTGGAAGCGTGTTTGGATTGTCTCACGCAGGTGAACGTGTGGACACATACCTGAAATGGGGTTGGGTAGTTTGAGGTGTGTGTTCAGCAGCCTCATACATTCACCATCCAGGAACTCGAAGGCTGACAGGATTTCTCCCAGCATGCCTCTGCAGAGCTGAAACGTCTTCAGCAGCTGCTCGAAGGTCTCGCATCCTGCAAACAACAGCAACAACATACAAGACTGAGCGATGGAGATTATTTCAATGAACTGCTTTTATGTGAGAAAATCCCACCCAGAAAAACCACGTTCACAGATCTCGGTTTTCGTGGACAAAGGATGGACACGGCAGTGATGACGCCCAAAGTTCCTTCTGAGCCGATGAAGAGTTGTTTCAGATCGTAACCAGTGTTGTCTTTTCTCAGCTTGGCCAAGCAATCCAGCACACGTCCATCCGCCAACACCTGTTCAACCACAGGTGAGCGTCGAGGTAAAGACTCGGGACAGATTGTTTAAATGACGTTGATTTTAAAACATGTTGAAAATAATATCAGGAATTCTGATTTCAATCTAATTGAATCACTCGTGTCATGTGAAGTTTCGTTGTTCACTCGATAAAAATGGTTAAAGTCTCTAATTCAGGTGTTCTACTCACCACTTCAAGACCCAGAACCGTCCCGTGTAAGGAACCGTATCGCAGCAGCCGCAGCCCACCAGCATTAGTTGCCACGTTGCCCCCAATTTGGCAACTCCCCTTTGCCCCAAGATCAAGTGGCATGATGTGTTCTCTCTCCTCCAGGAAGAGCGACAGGTTCTCCAGGACACAACCCGCCTGACAGGTGAGAACACCTGAGGGCAGGTAAATCCATATGAACCTTGTTTAACGAGGATCTTTTGGAGTGAGAGTCTGAAACTTACCTGAGACATTATCAAAGGAAAGTATGTTGTTCATTAGAGAGGTGGAGAAGATGATCTCATCATAAACTGGCACGCTGCCACCCACCAGCCCTGAATTACCTCCCTGAGGGTTCACCGCCAGGTTGTGACTGTTACAGTATCTACAAGATAAAAACAAATGAAGATGTTAAAGAAAAAAGAAACGCTTTTGTCAGATTATTTCATGTTTCTAACGTTACCTGAGAATCTGAGACACTTCCTGTGTTGTCTGGGGTCTCAGCAGAACTTCACTCGAGCCTGCAGGAAATATGGTTTATATTTTATATAACACACATATATAACTGAGGTTAAATTAATCCAGTTCTAGGCTTCACCTCTCACAGACTTGAGCCAGTCCACATTGCTGGACTCCAGCAGGTCTGGGTCAGTGATGGTTCTGCCTGGTAGAATCGTCCTGAAAAAGGCTAAATCTTCCTGAGTCACTGTGGAGAAAGGCAGCCTCTCTGGAGCTGCATCCGGACCTGAGCTGGGTCCAGTATGCAGTGAGGAGGAACATCGGATCGTGGTCTGCAGACCCTGCAGGTCTCCAGGTGGTACCCGTCCACCTGAGACATTGCTCTGGACGCACAGGTGTCTCAGAGCTGCTCCGCGTCTCGACGTTCTCTGGATAATTCCGATCATGACTGGAGAGGAAAAATCAATTACACGCATTTGTAGCATTTAATAAACAAAGACCCAATAAATTCCAAGCAAGTCTCGTCTGTTTGTTTATTATTAGCTTCGCTGAACTGGTTTTACATTTAACAATCTGTTTTACTCACCATCAACACTTATTTAGCAACACACAACTCTCCGTCCATCTTTTAATCTTCAGTCGTAAAGGTTTAAAGATTGTCGTAAAGTTTGTTTACATTAGCTTGCGAACAGATACCGGAAGTTGTAAGGGGTCAAAGTTAACACCGTGAGAGAACGGACCAATCAGTGAGCGTCTTGCATTTCTAGCCAATAGATTTGAGTCTTTTATTCCACTGTTGGCCGAAACCATTTATATACATATCTTATATACATGTCTATGGCCGAAACACCATAGACATTATATAAGTGATTTATATACATGTCTATGCGAAACACAGTTTGTTGCCTGTGTTTTTTTTTCTGTTAAAACTGTGTGTAAATTGTTGCTAAGAACAACTCTGGGTTTTTTTAACCAAATTTGTTCCTTATTCTGTTAGACAGAACAATCAGCTCAGATACATCTCGATCACTGCAATAAAAGAAACAAATGTGTAAAATTAAGACACAAACATCATTACAAATTGATTTATTGAAACTTGACATATTTTGATTTATTCACCATGCATTCTGTATTAAACACATCATGCATTGTTTCACATCCTTGATTTCCTCCCAGTCATTTCAACCAATATTAACGACTGTAAATTTGTATTTGATATTTGAAACCAGTTTTCATTTACATTTTCATTGTGGCTCATATTTTACATTCCCTGAATACAATTAAAACTAGCACTATGTGACATAAAATAACAATTAAAACATATATATACCAAAAAGATAACATACAGTGAGAAACAGTGAATCTTGTTTTTAAATTAGGAACCATTAGATGTTCTGAAGAAGTCAGGAATCATTAGACCTGATAGACAGCCAACAACTATGACCATCTCACCAAATCCAGAAGAATACTGAAGGACGGACGTCTTCTCTGGACACATCTGCTTTATAGCTGCCATTAAAGGAAATCCTCACCCGGCATTTACATGGGATCTTTCTGAATATGTACAGCATGCAGTTTTCTCAACACTGACCCAGATAAAAGAACACGTAAACAATACATCACAAAAAAGTGTGTTTGATGGGAATTTCAAACTGTTTCAGCCTTAACGCCACAATTCAACATCAGTTCAACTTTTAGGAGCTTCTACAGAACTGACAGTCCGCTGCCTGTGGCAGTACTGTGTTGATGTAGCGACCCAGTTTCAAAGATCTTATATTGTAGGGCTGCTTCACCCTCTCACAAAAATACTAAATTCCACAACTAGCTCCCAGTCGTGCTGCCATATAACTTGGATCAGACAATGTTTATCCATGAAAACTGGGAGTTCAGCAGCCCGACACTATTTAAACTCAAGATGTTTCTGGTGATCCGTTTCTCTTCATTCAGAACCAGAATGATGCACCTTGAGCTGCTGCTGGTCGAAGTCTGATATGAGCTTCTTGATGTGAGCCAGTTTGTTATGGAGATACTCACAGCGAACTTTGTCCTGACTGTAGTTCGGGTTGGACTAAAGACAAAACAAACACAAAAACACTCATCAGCAAAAACAGAGGAGCTGTTTGTTCGACGCAGCGTGTTAGAAACCAGAAAATTACCTTTTTAATTTTCCCATACTCTTGAAGAATTTTATTATGAATCGTCTATGAGAGAAAAATAATAAAATATAAATGACAGAATGACAAATAAATTCAGAAAACAGGTTACGAAAATAAAAACACACATCTACTGCTGCAGTAAAAAACTTCCAAATAAAAGTCTAAACTGAATCTCAGGATAATGTTTCAAAATCAGATGCCTGGAAAGTCCAAAAGACACAAATCCAAGCTGGAATCATGTACCTTGTATTTATGTGAGTCTTGGTGAAGTTGTTTGAGTTGCGTGTCCAGGTCCATGAACTGCTGCGTCACGCTGTCAATGCGAGCGTGTAAGTCTCTGTACTCACTGTACTCCTTGTTGAAGTCCTCTTTATAACTCTGTCTCTGCTCGTGGTTACAAATCGCTGTGTACTTTCTGTTTAGAGGAAAAAACCTGCCAGTTAAGAGTTTTAAATCTAACTTTCACATATTTTCTAAAGAATTATTAATTCAATTAATTAAATAAAACTTCAGACTTTTATAAAAAACAACAACAAATAGCATACAATAAATAGTCGGCCGTGTCAGTGTCCACTTGAGGCACGTTGGAGTCAAATAATACTTCATTTTGCTCTGAAAGAGAGAAAAATATCGGTGAGCTGAAATATTAAACATGAACAAACATTTCAGGTGTGAATCCTTCAGCCCTCACCTGTGCAGTCTAGAGTGACTTTATCATCTGTGACCTTTAAACTCTGATCTTTTCTCCTTTCCTTCTTGTCTCTACACCGATCTTTCTCTTTCTATAAAAAATAAGCAGATTAATGGTTGTTAAAAAAAGGAGAACTTTTTTCATCTCTAGACTTTTTGAACCTGTTTTCTTACGTGATCTTTGTGTTTGCTTTTCTTCCGTTTGACCGTGTTCCTGCTCGGATCGGGGGCTATCAGAGGGGACGGAGGCTGATCACAGTCTGTTTTAGGAAGTTCTGTCCGGTCTTTATGTCCTTCTTTAGCAACATCTGCCGGCTCTAGTCTTTTAACAGCTTCTGCTTCCTGTTGACAAACTGCTGACAGGGAGTCGAAGAGTCTTTTAGGATCGAGCGAGCTTCCTCGCCCGTCATCTGTTTTCACTTCTGCGTCTTTATGCGCCGTATGTTTAGACGGTCTCAGTCCTACATTTTCACTGGCGGTTTTGCTTGACAGGTGGGATATCCGGGATTTCTTGCTGGCCAGAGTGTCCGTGCTGTCTTCGAGCAGGGCGTGTCTTGGACGGTGTGCTGGTGAAGAATTGGGGGTGTCTCGAAGTGGACTGACCTGGGCCTCAGGAACCATGAGGAGGTTCTGTTGTGGTTGAAAAAGTCGTCTGCAAAGAAAGAAACGTAAATAAATGAGCTTGACTGTGAGAGCAGGAAGGTTTAATCTGAGCTGTAATCTGTGTAATATTTTAATCTGAAGTTGGAGGAAGTAATTCAAATTCCTTAATTAATTTCATCTTGTAAAAATACTGACTTTATTAAAAAGTAATTTTTTTTCTGACACAGAGCCTGGTTTGAAATTATAATATAAATTATGTGATAATTTGATGAAAATTACTGAACTAAATTGTTTTAATCAGTTAATTTGTGTAAAAAGTTTCAGAATTAAAACAGATGATGAAACAATAAAACAAACGTTGTTCTGTTTGATTACCTGGAGCAGGTTGAGGTAAGAGTTTTTAACATTTCATACAGTTTGAGTCACTTTCTCTTGTTTACCTGACAAGGATGCGTTTGAGTAGTTGCTGGTCTCCTGATGTGTATCCAGGCCAGTCCTTCTGCAGATCCTTAAACAGACCGTCCTTCAGGATAAACGTGTTGTCCCTGCCGCTCGGCTGGCCAACCTGCAGACAAATACGAAGATACGATTCAATTATTTTTATCTAAATAACCTAAAATAACAGTTACTGAACTCTCAGGTTGTAAATGACCAACATTAAAAACTACCTCAATCATAACGTGGTCCAGCCTGTCTTTGTCTCCTTCTGCCAGCCCGTCTCTCTGCAGCCTCAGGATCAGCTCCGGCCTCTTGTACGGCCTCAGAGCCAGCAGGTGCATGACTCTTTCCCTGAGGGGCTTCTCACCTACATCACCCACGCTCTTCCTGTTGGCCAGACACGGGCTCTTCTTCGGCTTGGACATGCCGACCCCCCTCTTGCTGAGGAGGGAGTGAGATGAGTGTTTGGGTTTAGTCAGCTTGGCCAGAGCGGGAGCTGGAGCTCGAACAGTCACCTTCTTAACTGCATTGGAAGAGAAAAATAAAAGAAAACCTCATTAAAACTGAAAACGAGAGATTGTTTCAGTCTAATTTCACCTCCTGCTGTGCAACTTGTTACAGGACGACTTTCTCTCTCGCTCGTGAGTAAAAAGAGAGCACCTCGTTTCACCCCGTCAGAAAGCCACAACCAGGTTACAAAGACTCACACACACTAATTTAAGAAGTAACCGCGCACTTACACAAACCCGTCATGTGTAATTTCTTTTTACGTCCTATGAACTGACAAACTCATCAAAACACACACATATAAAACTTTCAGCTCGCTCTTACTGGGTGAAGACGTTTAGGAGGAAGTGGTTCGGTGGTTGACTTTGCACAAACAGCAGGAGGGAAAGAAAATAACTAAATCACTGGTTTTATTATATGTGTGATTAAAAGATCAACATGGATGTTCTGTCTCGGTCAGCTGTGTCTTCATGCTGTACAGAAATCTTGTTGGAAAAAAAAACAACAAAGCAAACCTTCTAATGTTTCTTTACTACACCTGTTGCCAAAGCAACCAATGCATCATGGCTGACTGTCTTCTGGCTATTATAGGAACAGTACAAAACTGTCTTAAGGCCAGTATTTTCCCTTAGCGGGAGTTTGTTGTATAACCGCACACAGTTTTTTCTTACCCTGGTAGCGTCCTCCATTTTTGATGACAATGGCCCCCCGGCTGCGCGTTTCCTCCTCGGCTTGAGCCATGCTCTGTCGAGCCTTATCGTACGAGTCATCTGTAGCGTTGACAGTCATCTTCTTCTGAATCACCCCGAGACATGACAGCTCCTCTGCAGCGCTGAGAAGAAGAAGACAGCCACTTCAGAACTACCTCTACATCTCACCTGTATTCCTAATAATCTGGTCCATCTCCCACCCAAAGTATTTATTACATCTTCTTCTGTGGTTTGATAATCCTGCCAGTTAAATTCAGAAAGAAAATATACAGATTGTTGATCTGAGCAGGTGTTTTCATGTGTTGCTCTTTACCCCCTGCTGCGCTGTGTCACGCAGTCAAAGCTTCCGTTTGGATTGTCACGGGCAACGTTAGTCACGCCAAAGGTGAAAATCCTCACTTCATCTTTATTCTCTGAACGAGGGATGGTGATTTGCTACAGGACCAAAAAAAAAAAGAAATCAGATGATTCAACTTCTATTCAGATGCATGAAACATGCGTCATCAGTATGGGAAGTTCCCTCTCACCCCTTGATTTCCATTAAAACAGATGGTAGGATGTGAAGACCAGCCCTGAAAACAACAAAAGATGATATAAATATGAAAAAAGGTCTGACTTCACAGCATGAACTCAGTTAATTGCAGTTATTTGTGGTACTTTTATCCCAGAAAGAATTACTGACTTAATAACCCTTTAAATCCGTGTCCTATATTCACTTCCACAAGCGAGTGTTTCCCTCGATTAAAGAGATTTAATCGTGTCTTACTACAGTCAGGAAAGACTCAGGAAAAACTGTGACTGAAAAATAAACATAAAAACACATTTATTTTACAAGAGTTCTTTATTTCTCAAGCCAATCTGAGGCTAAGGTCATCCCGCTGTTCAAACACCGCAGTTTGTCACATAAGAGCAGGTGTGAATGAAAGGAGGGCTGAAAAGGGGTCTCGCTGTCTGCAGGGATGGAGTGTGATGATCTTTTCACAGAGGGGGTCTGTAAAACCCACCTGTTGATGAGTGCACAGATTGAGTCTGGCCTTGCAACACGTGGATGTGTTTCTATTAAACACCTCTTCTTTTCCTGAAATGTGCATTCAGGCAACAAAGCCACACTTAAAGCCATGTTGTGTGCACGTTGAGCTCAGCTTTGTGTCATGTCAGGTGTTTTCCCCTCGTCACTGCTCTTACACCACGGCTGCAATGTGGTTTTTACCTTTTATCAAGAATGAGGTGGCTGCAGTGTCACTCAGGAGTTTCCTGCCATCATTACAAGGAATTACTGAATAGAGGAAGTAAAGAATAAAAACCTGCGTCCTGAAGTATCAGCTGAGATTAAACACTTCAGCTGTGTTTTTATGGTAAATAATTATAATAAATATTTATTGTTAATAAACCCTCCTGCCACCATGGTTCACCCCCCACACACAGTCTTTCCTTTCTTCTGTCCTCGACATGATTACCGTTTCCGCGTTGGATTATGCAACATGTATCACCATTTCACTGCTACAGGAGGTTTTTTAGGAAGCATCCAGCGGGGTAAGAGCTGCTGAACTTCGGCTGAAATTCAAAGCAGAACACCCGCCGTCGGTGCTTTGTCGTGCCGCGTCGCCGTGACTCTCCGTCTGACTTTCCGGTGATTAATACAGACTGAATTCTAGCGTAACGACCCACCTTGCTGCTCTGGAAGGTACCGATAGCTCTTGCCGCGCTGTCAGTGAGTTTTACGTGAAAAACCGAGATGTTGTTGCCGGGATTCAGTTTCCCGCTGGACAGTCCGTAACACTGGTTCTCCTTCAGCGCCATGGCGCCGACGTCCCTCCTGCCGGTCAGGCTTGTTCCGAACCGAAGCAGTCCGAAATAAATGAAGAAACATTGGCTAGACGGGAAAAAATAAATAAAAAAACTCAGCGGAGCCGTGAACGTAGCTGCTGCCCCTCCACCGCGCGCTATTCTGGAACACAGAACATTACGTCATGACGGCTGAAGCTAGACCGGATTCTATTGGTCCAGAGATACGAACAAACCATTACGTAGAGTTTACGTAACCACTTCCACTCCTCTAACAGAACATCTAATTCAACGAGCAGCAGCTTTTATTCTCAGACATAAAACAGCATTTTAACCCAAAACTCTTCAGTATTTACAATCCAGATGTTTTTATTCTTTTTGTCACTGTTTTATGTGAAACTAACTTTCTTGAAATTCTCAAAAATCCAAAATATTTCCGTGGATAACTGCAATTAAATTGTCGCTAGTTGTTACTACAGTTGCTGTTTTTATTATTTTATTATTCACGATCTAGGTAAAATATTGGATTCCTATAATAACCAGTGATGTCCTTTACATGTTTAATATTAGATCAAATTTGGAATCTGGAAATCTAAAAATAAAAACACAAGAGCTTGTTTGGTTATTATATGATCAAATAGCTTGCCATATTTTCCCAGTATGTAAAGTCTTTGTTCCACATGAGGTCAAACATAGAATATCCACAGACGATTCCTTTCTGCTTTTTGCAGTTTGTTAAACATTGTATTAATTGAATCTATAAAAGAAGATGCCCAAAAGAACTTTTTCTGAATTTAAGTTTTTTGAACATCCACCTGAGATTGTGTACATCCTCTGCGTGAGCTCACCAGTGACTTTTGTTATGATTTGGCACCATATAAATAAACTTTAGTGTTTTTACTTGAATGTTTTATATGAAGATCCAGCTTTGTTTCACATGCCAGCTTCATCCTGAATCACACAGCTGGCATGTTCAGTCCTGCACTCGAGTTGAGACATTCTTTCTTTATATTCTTAAAAAAGGAAACAGTCAAAGCAAAATCCAATTTACCAACATGTTTTACCATAAAATGTGTCTGATCACAAAGACGGATGCCTCCATGGGTTTTTTGCTCAATAATAAATCAATAAAATATCTAGTTTTAACATGATTGTAACATTAAATTCTAAAGTAGGATTGTTAAGTTGTTCTAATAAACTCAAACAATGTTAAAAGTCAAATCAAATTTAAAAAAAGATGTTATGTGGTTGAAAAGTTTGCTGAAATGTCAAGATGTCTGGTATGTGTTTATTTAGATTACAACGAAAATATGAATAAAAATATTTCATGAATGTCCATTGTGAAGTTTGACGGTTCGATCCACATCAACCATAAAACCAAAACACCAGTATATGAACAAAACATTTGCTTAAGCAAATATCAAACAAATAAGTGGATCAGGTGGAACCACCAGGAGCTTCAACCTGCGAGGTCCACCTGGTCGTTAGCATCACAATCAGATGTGAATAAATTCATTAAGGGAAACAAGTCAAATGGATCAAATAAAATCCTGGTTGTTGTGAGTGTCTGAGCATGTGTGGTTTGTTTATTTTAATGAGATTTGTGAGATTTGTTTCTGTATTTTTGAGCTGAAACATTTACAAAACTCGCATCCATGTAAATTGACTTTTGGAATTAAAGAAAAAACAAAACAAACAAACTTCCGGATGAGTTTACAAGTGATTTTCTAATGTTTTGGATCATTTTTATGAGTTAAGATAAAACCACATCTTGATTTTCATAAAGAAAATGAAGAAAAACAAACAAACAAAAAAAGAAAGTCTAGAAGCACAATTTAAAAAGTGCCCAAAAGGACTCAAATTAGTACTTTTTAGTGTTTTATTAAGTTTTATAGTCTGTTCTTAGATTTTACACACTCGGTTTGGATTTGTGCATTCTCCCAGTTTTTAATGCAACATCACACACAGGTGCAACATGGACGTCAGTGCAGAGGGAGCTTCTTCATGTTGCTGTGAGTGTGTTTATCTTGAGATCTGCTACATGATCACCAGTGATGGAAAAATACTCATCAAGTCCAGACATGGTGTCTCATATTTGGAACTGCATGTTAAAGAAGTTAAAACTCTGATTCCTGACCAGATGTGGTTCTTTGACAGAGACTTTTAGTCTTTTACTCTTCTTTACTTACTCATTCAACTGTATTTATGTAGCAGAACCACTAAGAGTATTACACTGAACAAAAGACTGAACAAGTCCATCAAAAAGATTCAAGCCCAAACGAGCTGCTGTGAGTTTATACACGTATCGTTTGTCTCTTCCTGTGTGCGTTTGAACACAGATGGTGGCCTCACGGCAGATGAGAGCCGTTCAAAGCTGACTCATATCAAAGGCCCTCTGGCTCTTTGTGGCGCAGCGTCTGCAACAGGTGACATTTCGGGCTGAAAATCGTTTCTGACTTTGAACACTCGCCCTGCTCTGAACCTCCCCCCGAAGCCAGCAGGAAAGGAGAGGACTGATCAGGAAGCTGCAGAGAGAACTTTCATTTTATTCTTCAGGAACATCAAGAAGCTTCATCCAAAAATTAAGACAAAAGGATTTTAATCTGTTCAGCCATGAAAAAGAGAGGTTTTATATGCAACACCTGAACGGATTCAAGATTACCATTTTTCTTCTTTTAATAGGCAAAAGAAGAGAGAGACAGAGAGAGAGAGAGAGAGAGAGAGAGAGAGAGAGAGAGAGAGAGAACCAGGGTAAGTCAAGATTTTTGTGCTTTCGGTTGAGAATCAATACAGAACTCCTTGTAAAAGCCTAAATGTCAACAATAAATTATTCAGCAAATGCTAAACATGTAAAAACTGTTTCATCAGATTAAATTGGAAATGAGATGGAGGATCCCCTGACAGACTGCAGCCCCCTCATCAGTGCAGCCGCCTCAGGTAAGCTTCGTCTTGTCCGCCTGCTGGTGGAAGGTGGAGCTCAGGTGAACGGGAGCAACCCAAAAGGGGAGACCCCTCTCCTGGCTGCCTGCAAGGCCCTGAGGGGGGAGCCTGCTGGGCCTGAGACTCTGAAACTCCTCAGATACCTGCTCCAGAACAAGGTCAGACCGTCACACATAGGGGGTGTTTATTCGGTGATGCTTAATAGTTTCTCCTTGCAATAGTTTCAGAATCTTTATCCTAATCAGGCAGATCCGAATGCAAAAGATCACGCTGGTCGTACAGCTCTGATGTACGCCTGTATGCAGCAGGCAGGCGTTAAGGTGGCACAAACCCTCCTGGCTGCAGGAGCTGATCCCTGTACGGAGGACTTCTCTGGAGCCTCAGCTTTGGTTCATGCTATAAACGCACAACATCCGCCTACAGCTCAGGTGAGTCAGGATGAAAAGTAAATTTTATCACAAATACTTTTAGAGGAGCAATGAGGTTTTTTAGTCATAATTAAACCTATAAATTGACTTTCAAAGCCTCCACACAACAGGTCACATGATTAACACACTCCTCCATCTCAGGTGTTAATGGATGCCTGCCGAGCTAGAGGTCGTGACATCATCATCATCGCCACAGAGATGGGTGTGAATGGAAACCCGGTGACTAAACGTTACTTGAACGTCCCCTCATCCCCAGACTCCTCGCCCGTGTCCTGCATGTCTCCATCTGACATCATCCTCAAGACGGGCTCACCAAAATCACCCGAGGGAGAAAACATCTTCAACTTCAGAGGAACAAGTGAGGGATTTGTTTCTTTATGAGCTGGAGGAAATATGGAAAGTTGCAGGTGTGTGAAAACAATCATGCTTGTAGCTTCAGTCCTGAGGAGAGAAGGAGTAAAGGGTGTGAGGAAGCTGCAGCTCCTGTGGGTCAGAGGAACACAGTGTTAGGATACAGATGTTGGTTTTCAGGATTGCTTGACTCTGGTTCTTCTGTGTGATTTGGACCTTTAATCTCGTCTCTTTTGCTTCCTGCAGGTAAACACGGCAGCTGCAGCAGCAGACGTTCATCCTGCGAGCTGAGTGCACTGAGTCCGTTCGGATCTCCAGCTTCCAGACCGAGGATTTCCTCTGAACCCTGGCTGGCCATTCAGAACCTGGCCTCTCTGAACAGAACGTACGAGGATGGAGTGATGGAGAGGAGCCGGAAGGAGCACGGAGACAGGCGAGGAGATGAGAAGCGAGATCAGTCTGGGGTTGAACAGAAGAAGGAAGGTGCAGGTAAAAGGTGTGAAAACCACACTGAGGAGTTTTTGTCTCTTGGAATTTGTCCAGCAACCGGAGGGTCTGAAAAGCTTCGAGAAAACTGGTCCCCTCACTCGCAGCTCCGCAGGAACACCCTCCCATCCCTCACGGTGGCCCCACCTCTGCTTCACCTCCCCCCCTTAAAAAAATTATCAAACTCTCACCTGGAGGTGCCGAGCCAGGTTTCCCCTTCTATATGCAGGACCATGCTGTTTCAGCCCCACCCTCCCTGCTCCTTTCCACCTGTACCAGCTCTCAGACCAGCATCACTCCCACCCCTCTCCTCCTCGACCACCTCCCTGGTTGCTCCTCCGGCCTGCTGTGAGAGGAGCAGGTGGTCATTGCGGCGTCACTCAGCACAGCTTGAACAAATCAGAGGAGCAAATTTCATCCTGTAAGAACAGATTCAGTCATGAGCCGGATCTGCTGCAGAACCAGCTGGTTCTCATTTCTAACATATTTAGTAAAATACACAGAATTAACTCATATTTACTGATGCTACAAGTTGATAAAATAAAAACATTTTTTAAACAACTGGGACTTTGAGATTTTTGAAATAAAAAAAAACTTTATATCCTCTTAAATGTTTCACCCTCTATTTTATGATTAAAACAGGTTTGAAATAAAATCCAAAAACATCCCAGACATGCTTAATAATAAATGAATAAACCTCATAATATAAAAAAGGTCAGGAAATAAAACTTACTGAAAGAGCCCTTTTTAAAAAATGTGTTGCTTTTAATTGTTCAAGATTTGATTAAAACAAGATTTGAATTAATTTAAATTCAGTTACAAAGAATAAAATGAAAACAAGGCAGAACAAATTTTAGACCATCAAGCTGGTGACAGTGGGGTAAAATTTGAGGACAAAACTATCCAAACCTGGAAGAACTAAAATCTCATAACTTACTGTAATTATTAACACTGTATAAGAACATCGACCACAAAAAATACAAAAACTTTAGGGAAAAAGAAGGATTTCATGGCAAAAGGAGTGAAGTCATTTTATTTGTTTTTAATATGTATCTACAACAAAGGGGACACAGGCAAAAACGACTGACAAGTTGATGGAAATTAAAACAAAACCAAAAATAAAGTACATTAATTATTAATGCAGATTTCCCACCTTTTTTCCCCAAATAAGCAACATTTTTCTTTTTTTTTGTCTAAAGCAACTTTACAATATAAAGAAACATACGAAGGAACCCTTTTATTTTACTACACAAGACATTTAGGATCTGAAACTACCCTAACATGATAAAAAGCAACTTCCCGCGGACCGACTGCCTCTTAATCAATACTGCTTTATCATCAAGAGGAAACTGAGTAACTCAACAGAAAAATCTTTGCTCTCAATCCCCTCAGAAGTCTTCTCTTTACCCTCCCTGCCCCTTTAATGTTACAGTATTATACATCAGCACGATAGAAATACAGAAATGATCAACATTGTGACGGTTTTACTTACAGGACAGAAAGAGAAAATTTGGACTGCATTTTTTTATACAACAAGATTTTAAAGTACACGAGGAGGAAATCTCTCATCTCAGTAACAAATAAGTGTTTTTATCTTTCATGAACATTTCTCCTGTCCCACTTTAAATAGGCTAGATAAAAAAAATCCTTCATAGTTAAGTTTGTCCTCTTGTCGCAGGAGTGTCGGACGGAGTCAGAGTTCCGCGTCCGACACGGACAGAGACGCTCGATTTTTATCTTTTCACTCCGTCCCCGCAAATTTTGCAAAAATAGTTTTTTTTTCTTGTTTTTAATTGCAGTTGCCGCCCTCCCACCCCAACTTCCAAAGAAGCAGATTGGTGTTTAATATCAAGACGAGTCTTTCACGGAAATGAGCGTGGCAGACGTCGTGACGCAGCGGCGCAGAACAACGTTCGTCTGCGATGAGGTGAAATATCATTTTACAGTTTGTAGCAGCTCCGGTTTCAGTTTCTCCTTGTTCATATTAATTCTGAGCAAAAAAAAAAAACGCCATATCTTTGAACAAATACACACAAGTTGCCTGAATCAGTATACGTTTACTGACCAGCTGCTAAATTGTGATCTGAAATATCAAAACATGTCAATGATATCAAAATGCATTTTACAGTATTTACAAAAAGAAAGTGATTTAAATCAAAAGATGAAGAGTTTTACAAAAAGGCGGGTGTAGGACGGTTTGAGTAAGAACGGTGAAGGGAGAGGGAAGGACCGAGAAGCGACGCCACTCGCTCCAGTCAACAGAGCAAAACCTTTCACTGCAACCGCACCTGCTGGTCCCTCTGAATCAGCTGAAAATCCTTTAACCACAACGAACCTGCAAACAGCTGATGAGCGCACAACGAATCGACACATAAAAACATCAGCAGACAGAAAGTATCACAAGTTTTGCGAACGATGATGCGAAGCGTCACCTTATTAGCAGGGGCAGTGTGAGTGGGGTCCAATCGGTGATGACGTCACCACCTTCGGGGCTCAGATGGAGGGAGCCCTCAGACAGAGCCGAGATGCTGACAAAACTCATAAACAAGTAAAAAGTACATAAATAAATAGAGCTGTGCATTTCACTGCAGGGAAGCTGCTAAAGAGGGAGACGCGTCTGCTGGTGGCAGGAAGTTCCCGAATCCGTACCGTGATGGACACAATCCCACCAGCAGGGGGCAGCGTGATAACACAGACCACAGTTGTGTCTTGTGTGCACATGTGCTGTCTTCATTACAATAATGTGCCCATAAAAATAAAGCAAAACAAAAGAATAGAACCTAGTTTTAAAATGATCATACCAATATCATTAATAACAATAATAAAAATAACAACGATACAATACATACACACAAAAAACCCCCAAAAGAAATCTGGAAAAAACCTGTTCATTGTTCGTCCCAACACCTGTTACAGATGTTCACGCACGTATAACAGTGTGGGAGGGACAATGGCGCCATTTCATTCAAGCCGCCGCTAAATCTGTCAGGTACAGAGCCGACAAAAAGGTGATTTAAAAATAAAAAGTTGTGGTTGATACGCATCCAGGCAGCTGTGAGGGAGGGCTGTGTTTTACAGTCTCTTCTTTCCCTCCGTTTCTACGTGTCCTCCATCCCCTTGCTCATTGCCTGGACCCTGACAGGAAGCCAGGGAGGCTGGGGCCGGAGTCCGAGAGGAGGCTCTTCCTGTTGCCCTGTGACTGCTTCCTGCTCACGCCCGTGGCCATTTTGCATGATCCAGGAGGGCCTGACTTAATTAGAGTCCCAGCATGCTCGAGGGCCGTCCGGGAAGGCTGCGTGGCCGGAGAGTTCCCGGGTGAGAAGAGGAAAGAGGGAGGCGGGTCGGGTCCCATTAGGGGACAGGGCAGGAGGTGTGTGTGTGTGTGTGAGGAATAGTGGGTGGTCCAATCCAGGGCGGGATTAGGATTGAAGAAATTAAAACAAACGAAAATAAAATCAGGTGCAGGGTCACAAAAATTAAAGGAGGGAGGAATAAAAATATATTAAAAAAAGAAAAGAAAAATCACACACTCATCGTCATGTTGGGTGAATACTGAAAAGAGAAAGAGGGAAGGGGGAGGAGGGCACAGATGAGTGGATATGTCACTGACAACATTCAAACACCAGAGGGCGCTCAAACCCAGACCTGCAGCCCTGAGGAGACGCAGACTGGCTCTCTCACACCAGACTCTGAATCAGTTCATCTCAAACATCAGAACCAAATTCAGTTAATTACAGATTCAGAAGAAAATACTTTGAACTCCCTGCAGCGCTCCAGGTCCAGGGTCCGAGACTATCATGTATTTACACAATACCAAAAACAGCACCCCCAACCCCCCCCCCCCCCCCCCCCCCCCCCCCCCCCCCCCCCCCCCCCCCCCGCTCCAAACACACAACTCGACTCTCTGATGTTTACGGACTTCTTCATCTAGACAAACCCCTGATTATCAAACTGGCTGCGTCGATCACCTGTGATCACATGACTGATGCAGAGGCGCACAATGAGTTCTATGATTAGTGAGCGGCTACAATGCAAGCAGAACGCACGCCGTTAGTCATGGAATACATCATCCCAGCACACTTTTAGTTCCTTTTTCCTGGACAATAAAAGGCTTATTGTGTGTGAAAACAAATCTGTTATGCTTTTCTAATTTACTCGAATGTCCCAGATTAAAAAGCACAATCTGATACAATAAAGTTAATCTGTGTGGAATTTGAGATTTAAGCAACACTCCTACCGTCTGTTTAAACCAGCACAAATAAAATAAGTGAAGAAATAATCAAATAGAACACGTTCTGTTCCAGAACACTGGATGTAAACAAACCCCTCTGCTTGCATTCTTCCACTGGTTTATGTCAGGACAACAAGGAGAACCGTTAAGGGGTCGTGAGATGCCGTTAACACACTCCACTTACACTTTCACTTTGGAATGGGTTCAAGAAGTTGCCGCCCATTTCGCCGTCGTCTCGCGGCGTTCCGGGAGGATTGTTCATGCCTCCCATGTTGTTAGGAGAGCTCTGGTGGAAAAGAGGGTGAAACAAGGTTCTGTGAAATCAGTTTTCACTGAACTCGCGTCTCGTTAGCAGCACGTCTTTATGTACGAGACTTTGCTGAAGTCACGCTGACTCGATTCTTCAGATTCTGACTGGAAGCAGTCGTCATGCTAAGCGTTGAATATTGCAGCCGCCAAGATAGAATAAGAACCATCGCTCATACACAATATCAGAGAAAGATTCTAATTTTGAATCAGTGATTCTGTCACATCTTCCATAAAACCATATTTTTAGATATCTGTGATGTGAACTCACCTTTGGCAACCCATCCATGTCCCCCGACCCTGAAGAGAGAAAAGTTTAATCCAGTTTAATCCAGACGGATTGTAACGTCAGCTGTGATCCACTGAGTCAGTGTTTAACCCACCTAGTGATCCATTCATGTGGTGCGGTTCCATGGCTCCCATAGCGCCCATGGGCCCATCAGGACCTGGTCCCATTGGGAACTGGAGAGGGGAGGTGGATCAGGTGTTAATGTTATTCACCATCTTTGAACACTGAGACGTATTTGTGAGATTTTTAATTCATCCTTCTTTGATGGTGTGAGTTAGCATAAGAGCTGGATTATAATCTAATCTCTCACGTTAGGTCTGTTTCCGCCAGGTCCGATGGGATTCATCATCGTGTAGATGTTTTCACTGGAGTTGGTTGAATCTGACACAGAAGGAGAAAATATAAATTTAGCTGTAAGAAACCAGGGTGATCAGACAGAACTCCATATGAAATCAACATGAAAACACTCTAATGGATGAAGTTACACGCTGAAGGGACACGTTCAAAAAAACAAAAACAGAAGTGAGACGAGTGTTAGTGTCGGGGACATAGTTAGGTGACGCACCACCTGGGCTGGGCATGATGGGAGTTCCAGGTGGGCCTCCTCCACCCGGTGGACCCTGAGAAACAACCAAAAAACATGAGTTAAATTAGAGATAAGCTGCATCTTGAGTAGCAGCGTTGTGTTATAAATCTGAGCTCACCACGTAGTTCCCGGGAGAGGAGGAGGAGTAGGCTATCTGCAGGAGGAGCAACAAGGTCACATGTTTCAATGAGCTACAATGACGACGTGCTTTAAAACTCAACTCCACATCATTAAATGCTTCATATTATCCGTTTGTGATAGTTCTGACAGTCCAAACTTTATCTAACCCTCTGAGTGAGAACTTCACCGTAACCGTGTCCATGCAAAGATTTCAAACTTACAGAGTTTGCGTTAGGTCCAGGCCATGGCCCCCTTCCTCCGGGACCCCTAAGGAAGAACCAGAGTGGGACACCAGGAGTAAGAAGAAGGTAAATGGAAAATATATGAAGAATGCAACGATAAAACAAAAGAGAAGAAAACTGGACGAGCAGCAAAAAAATTTGAAAACGTTTGAAAGAAGAGGTGGTTGTTTGGGTTTAATGTTCAAAGCTACTGACTATTTACTGGACTTACATGTTCATCCCTGGCATGGGACCCCCCATCGAGTTCGGAGGAGGCCTCATGCCACCATAATTCTGTAAAACAAGACGATAAGAAAAATTAAGGTTGAGCAGACACGAACAGAACATCCCATCTTGGTTCTAGTGAAGGATGTAGACGTTCTACCTGTGGGCCCATGGCCATTCCTCTGGGGGGGTTCATCCTCATCGGTCCACCCATGTTCGGATGACCTGCCACAACAGAGACAGAAACAGTCCCACTCCTTTAAATCCACATACAACTCGCCTCTTGAAAGTCAGGAATTAAGACGTGGTGCAGACAATACTTCATCCTAATCCCATTAGCTCTAACCCTCAAGACTCCAGCAGCTGTAATCTGCAGCTAAAATCACCACACACTCCTTCCTGAGCCGGACACAACTCTAATGTTTAGTAGCAAAAAAACATCCACGTCACGTGTATCACATCCGCTGGGAAATTTCAGCCAGTTTTATAACAAATCCCCATCAGTCAAGTCTACAATCAGTTCCGGGAGACTTACCCTGCGGTCTTGTTGGGTCCAAGCTGTTTGGCAGGAGAGGCTGAGATCCTGGGATTCCCCCAGGAGGCTGAGAACAGACAAAACAGCAAAATAAAGACACACTGTTGGCAACACAAGTTCTCAGATTGTTTAATTAAACACAACACTCATCTAAAATGTACCTGATTTGGCATTCGGAGTGAGGGGCGGGGTCCACCTGGATACCGCGGTGACATGAAGGGCTGCAGATGAAGGAGATGAGGAGAGAAATTAGGGATGATCAGACGACATTTTTATTATTTTTAAATCCAAAAGCACAAAAACAGACTGAGGACACACAGATGGACACGGTGTGAGAATGAAAGGTGACACTTAAAATCTGCATATTTAGCCAAAAATAATCGACTCGTACACGTTTATGTGTTTAACAACCTTTCTACATGGAAATGATGCTCTCAAAGAGTGTATTTGTGTGTGTGTGTGTGTGTGTGTGTGTGTGTGTGTGTGTGCAGGCAGCGCTCACACAGCCGCCCGCTCTCTCTGCGGTGTAAGCTGATTCGGCCTGTGGTCTGCCTGGCTGAGTCGGAGACACCTCGGGCCAACAACACGGTTCAAAGCCCGAGCGGAAGCGTGTCCACACTTTCTTGCACACAAGAACGAAACTCTAAACCACAAGAATGAAGAGCCGAGCTGCCGCAGTTAATGGGCAGAGACAGGCCCGGACTGCACGGTGGCATCTGTAGCTGTGGTTCTGGATAAGTGCTGAAACACAATGATGAAGGCGGAACACGTTCTTACTGAGACGTAACCCGAACTTTCGTCCCTCTATGTGAAGTTTGAGTCGATCGGTGAGTCTATGACGTGTTTATTTTGCTTGTCCCCTCTTTTATTTATGAGATGCAAGAACAAGTAAGCAAAGGGGGGGAGGGGTGTGTGTGTGTGTGTGTGTGTGTTTCTGAGACTGGAGGAGGAATAAGTGTGCAACCCCCTACAAGCTGCTCCGGGGGAGGGGCGAGGAGTGAATTATTCATCCCGCACAGGGACAGCAGGTTCTGGGCTCGTAAGGGAGCGGGCCCTGCTGCCTCCGGATGCTCGGCTCTCACAAAAAGGAGCTCACAACTGGAGGGGGCTGACGTCTACGGGGAGTTACAGCTAGAACAAAACTAGAGCTCGCAAAGCCTCGTGGGTAAGGAGGAAGGAGGGAGACAAGTGTGTGAGGAGTGAATGGGAGGAAGCTGGTGTGCGGGTGAGGGAATGAGGGGAAAAGAAAAAGAAGAGGGGGGGGTGTGTTTGAGAGAAAGCGTTTGCATCTTACCTGGCCGTGGGGTCCCATCATGGGGTTGCTGGGGTTGTGTGGGGGGGGCTGTGCGTGGGGGGACTGCTGAGAGCCGGGTGGTCCCTTTAAGAAAGAAGAGCGACATCAGAGAGGGGAGGGGGCAAAATGTGGGGTTACACCTGGAGGAATAACCCGATCATAGTCAAAAGAAAGAGGAAGACGATGCTGGGAAGGAGTGTGGAGGGAGTGTGTAGTTTGAGGAAGGAAAGTGGAAGAAGTGGAACATTTTGGGAAAATATTAAGTGATAAAAACAACCAGCGCTTCTATAGGAAGAGTTATCGTCCCATTGAGTCAATAAAAAGGATATAAAGCATGATCCTCTGAATGGATTGATATAAAACAACTCAGCTAGACTGTAAGCGGTGATCACTGAGACCATCTGGTCCCAGAATCCAGTTCTACTCTGAACCACATGAGGGCAGTATTATCAAAGACGAGCTGCAACAGGACAGGAACCAGTAGCAACTTCCAACCAGGACAAAAACAAGTCGTAGTTCGAAGCTTTCCTGCTGATTGGAAACTTACTTCATAACAAAAACTCTCCAAAACACAGTTGACTTTTCACCCAAAGACACAGATTAAAAAGTCTTTACACAACAGACCCTGAGGTACCTCCAAAGTTTGGACTTTTTTCAACCAGCTCACCCAAGAGGGGCTGATTTACAAACAGCAGTGGGAATTTTCCACATTTTCTCTTACTACAGTAACTACAGTATCTCAAAGTAACATCTCTGTTTGAGATGGTTTTATAATAAAAGATATAAAAAGAGTCCAACAGCTCCACTTGCTGTGTGGAGAAGGAGATCGAAGCTCGCTACTTGTTCCGTAACGTGGTAATGTGTGAGCACAAGAGAGGAGCCGAGGTTAGTCAATTAACCAATGAGCTGACCGACAGAAAATAAAGCAGCTACTTTAGATAATTGATTAATCGTTAGAATCACGTCTTCAGCAGAAAAGCCAATTGTAATTATTTCACCAGATCGTTCGAGGTTAGCCACGCCGCTATTTATCTTTTCAAAAAGCTGAACATCTAACTGAGATTTCATTTTGGTTCAAATACTTCAGTGATCAGCTGTGATGGTGAAATCACAAAAGGAATCCAGTGGTGCTTAGCAGCTGATTCCAAAACCAGGAAAACAAAGTTTAATAAACACCTGAAGATCCATCAGATGTTGCTTTGACCTAAATAAACTCATGAAACTTTGTTATTTTGCTTTTCAAAGATTAATTCAGATTTTTATTGTTGATTGATGTTTAAAATTCATCGGCTGTGTGCTGGACAATAAACCCAGCCAATGATACGCCTTGTCAGAGTCATGTGACGAACTGCAGGGATCGCTCGGCCTCTTTTCTCTCTCCTCTCAGGAGGAAACATTTCACAAAAATCCACAGCAGATAAAAACAACACGGAGCTGAAAGGAGGCGCGAGAGGATTAATGTCACCAAATATCATTTCTGTAATAAGTCAATACAGCTGTACGTACGAACCAACGATTATTTCACTTTATATAACCTGCCACGACGTTAAATTACAAACATCTAAAGGAAAACAATGTTTTAAAATCACCTTAAATGATGCAGAATATGATAAAGAATATCTGATTGTAAATAAAGAAAATAACAGTGTTAAAACAAACGCTCTGACTTGTGTTTTCTGGTTTTGTTAAATTATACGATTTTAACGACGTTATGAAAGGTTCCGTTCTCAAACGAAGCTTTCTGTTACGAGGTTCCTTAAACACAACACAAACACACACAAACCGTCGCCCAGTCTCACTCCCCCACCAATGTTAAAAATAGCACTTCCATGCATCTCTCGTCACCCCCCACCTCCCCTTGCTTACTCACATTCATACTTTCACTACCCCCCCCATCAAAGCAGTGAACAATGTGTTGGTAGGTAGCCACAGAAACACACTAGGCAACAATCTCTCTCTCTCTCCTCCACTCACCTCTCCTTCACTCCAACCCCCCCTTATTGTGTCACTCGCTTTTTTCGCTCCCACTCTTCGCCACCACCTTATCGTGCCTCCCGCCAAATGCCACTGCTGTCCATCACACCACTAGGCTGGCGGAGGATGTGGCGGTGCAGGTTTTTGTTTGTCTGCACGTGCTTGCGTGTGAATTTGTGAGTTTCATCTCCAGCATTTAAACCCTTCCTTCCTTTTCACAGAGCCCGGGACGGTCAGAGACAAACGCAGTGGAAGAAAGGATGAACACAGGACGGTGGAATCACAAATGAACGGCAGAGCAGTGAGAGCCGAACCACAGATGAATGAACAGAGTTAGCTGAGAGTCTGCAGGCTGGAAATAAACAACATCTGGAAAAATCTAAGGTCTAAACTCTGATCAAACTTTATGGATAATTTCAAAAGTAGTTTTATTTTTAATCTTGTAAAACATCCTTATTTTCTACAGAAACTTGACACATTCCTTCATAAACTGATTCATAAACAGCACATGTCCCAATATAACAGCCAAAAATGATAAATAAACAAATAAATTGAGATTCCATGAGAAAATAAACATAGTAATGTTTTATCTTACTGCAAATAAGCTGAATTAACATTTTATTTTCATATAATGTAGATAAGACGTGGTTCAGAAATGATATACGGCTCTAATATTAGTATAAAACACAAAACTACAGGTGAGAAATGGAATACTGAAATAATTTCGGTGTCGTTTTGTCTCAAAGTTTCACAGAGAGAGCGAAAGAGAGAGAGAGAAATGGATGAATGAGAAACACCGACAAGCACAATAAAAAGGACAGGTGGTCTTAGTGGCGTCGGCTTGTACCTGGAAGAAGCCCGGGGGCATGGGACCACCTGGCATGGCGTCGTTAGGGGGCATGTTGCCCATCACCGGACTGGGCGCCGCCGCCGCGCTCTGAAAACACACAAGACCACAAGTTAAACATCATGTGACTCTTCATAGCGGTTCAAAATTTTACTTCACAACATCTGACCAGTAAATAATAATTATTATTTGAAATATTATTCAGTTTATAAAACTCTTACTAGAAAGTTTAGTAAATAATTCAGATTTTTGTGTTCTCAAATACAACATCAAGTCATCCACAAATAAGTTGAATTTTCTGACCCGTCATATTGTGATTTATCTGTTTGTGAGCAGGAACATTTTTTATTCTGCTCAGCATTAATCAGTTACTATAATTCTGAACAAGTAAAGCATAATATGTTATATAATTAACTGTTTTAATTGGATTATAACACTATTTTTGCTTTAGCGTGATGATGAACAACAAGACATTTTTAGATTTCTTATTAATTTGTGTACAAAAAGCACATATAATGTTAATCCTGTCGAGTGTTTGATGACATTTAAAATCTGCAGAGCGAACGAAGACAGTTTTTGCAGCAACAGAGTACGTGTAACGCTGGAACCTGATGAAAGCCCCCGTTAATCACATCAACACATGTAACGCCACCAGCTCCTTCCTTCAAGTTCAACAATGTGAACATAAAGAGAATGATTCAGCCTGCAAGGTAAATATGATATAACTGTGTTCTTGACATCACGCAAAGAGGTACACGCATGTTGGGAGTGCTTACATAAGCAAGGCAGAACAAAACACACACCAGCAGCAGACAACCACATGAACGCAGGAAAAAGAAAATCACACAGACACACAAAGAGTTGCATCACAGGCTCATAAAGTGCAGAGAGACAGACAGGGGAGGACCGCAGGCTACAGGCGAGACCAGCGGGGGGGGGGGTAAAGACCCAGGGGATGGTGTCGCTCCGACAAATACACACTCCTGAACATCCACCAGCTCGCGCACCTAAAGAACACACTGCGTGCACGTGAGCTTGGTCAACAACCTTCAATTACAGGCATGTACACAAATACTCTGCTCTTTTTTAAATGTGCAACTAACACACTTAAGCACACACACACACACACACCTCCTCCTCCCCCTTTATGCTAATTTTGCTTGTGAACATGAGCAGGCCACTGAATCCCTGGGGAAGAAGCAGGGTCAGCTGCCTCTTTTCTCCATGTCCGTGCTTCCCCTCCCTTCTTCCTCCATACAGTTTTCTCTCCATCGTTCCCTCCTATCAACAACCTCCCCCCACCCCCCACCCCCAACCGTCTTTTCTCCCAAACACACACACACAAACCTTCCTTGCGCCCCAACCCTTGTACTAAACCTCTCCATCACAACCTCTCCTCCTCTCGGTTCCCACCACCCCACAGTAGGGTGTCAACAGCTTGCAGAAGCTGTTGCTATGGCGACAGGCCCTATCTACACTCTGTCCCCCTGGCATTGCCCGCTCCAGGAGTGCAGAGAGAGAATAAGGAGGTACAAGAGAGAGTGAGATCGAGAGACTGAGTCAAAACAGGAAAGTAAAATATGAAAATGTTCAGCGTTAATTCAAAGCTGACTGTTATTGATGTGAAAGGTGATAAAATATCTGCACATATAGTTTAAAACGTACTCATCGTAAATGAGTGCAAACTACAAAAAAAGTGCAGTTTGAGTTGCTAACAGCGAAAAATGAAGGTGGATTTATTATTCAGTTGGACTTTATTAAAACCAACCGGCCTGAGGAAATACAGAAAGATCCAACAGAACGTTTCGGGTTTTGTGTTAGCACATACAGAACCGTCTATATTCCCTGTTTCAATTCAACTCCTCTAAATAAAGAGGGGGTAATAATATGAAGCTACAGGTTTCTGTGGGGAAACTGGGTGATACAGACAGAATTTTCCGGTATACAAACAACAAGTGAGTAAAAACACAACTTAAGAATCCACAGCAGAGGTTAACGCTGCATTAATTAGCTGGTTTCTGCAGCTGAGTTGAATTGTTCTGGGTTTTTTTTTTTGGCTAGCATTAGGTATGGTAGAATCAGCAGATGAAGGAGTGTAGAAGAAGAAGCAGCTTTAATGTCTGACACGAAGATGTTTCTTTAATTCCAGGCAGCTAGAAGTTCTACAAAACCCATGGGAGACATTTTCAAATGCCTGGAAATATTTACAGCATTTAATCCATAAACTATATTTTAATGGGCTTACCCTGCAGCGCCGCACACACACACACTGTGTGACAACATCAGGTATGAATAATACAGTATCTGGACTATAGACACGAAGTGTATCACATTGCTTTGGAGACACTACATTAAAACCACTGACAGGTAACACGCAAGATATTAATCAGTAACATCATCTTGTTACAGTGTAATGAGCTGCAGTTAGTGGAGATGATACTCTGAAACACAGTTACGGTGCACAAACACCACATGCCTTCATCAACATGCTTTTCCCTGCATGTCATGGTTTAAAAAAGCTAAATACAGATGCACAAGAACAATTTAAAAAGCAAGAAAAAAGCCCAAAGCGCTGACTGAGCCTTCATATTCCCAGATCTAAGTCTGACGGAGCGTCCGTAGGGTGCTGAGCTGCAAAAAGCAACCCACAGGATGCAGAGAGTCCTCTGCCAACATCCCGACGCCAGACATCAGAGCACACGGTTTCCCTGGGGGGGCTGTGCTAATATTAGTAAAGACATGTATGCTTGTGATGACACCACAGAGTAATGCATTAACTGGGTGCCCTGGTAAGAAACAGGAAGCCACGCTGATATAAAAGAACTGGTCACACTCAAGTCACGTAAAACACGTCATCAACTAGAGTTTGTAGGATCACTAATTTATTATTGTGTGTAAATTTAGTTGGTGTTGTTTTGTAAACTTTTGGGTTCACTCTTTATCTGGTGATACAATAAAACCCACCCTGCTCCTTCCAACCTGAGGATGCTACACCGGATCTGTGCTTTAGTCTTTTACAGGTTTTACCTGCACTAACGTCACAGTAATTTGCTTGAACATAAAGGAAGCAGATTAAGAAAAGAAAAACGCTAATCTTTGACTCAAATGACCAACTTTTACAGATTTAAATGAGGTAAACCTTCTGTTCCAGGACACAGACCACCCCTCTCCTCAGAAACACTCTCTAGATCTTATTAATGAGGGATGTGCTCAGAAAGCCTCTTGACGGAGGCAACCAAAGACCCAAACCATCTCAGCTGACTCTTTTCGATGAAGAGGAGCAGCGGCCTAATTTCAGTGTTCCTTCATGATGAAAAGGGTTAGTCTGACCACCTTATAGACGAAGCTCATTCATTCATTTGTTCTTTTAATCATAACCCGAATCTTCTGACCGCAGACAAACCAGTAAATTAAGAGCTTTGCCTTTTGTTTCAGCCTCTTATTTAAACTACAGACCCACTTTTATTCAAAGGACTGACACTCTGATCCATCTCCCGCTCCATCGCGTCATCATTTGTGAACCACATATCAAGCTACCTGAACTATGACTCACCTCCAACCAGGTGGGAGGATTACGCTTTGTTCTGACTGAGAACTATGACCTCAGATCTGGAGATGTCTCTCATTGCAACTTCTTTTAACTAAACTCGAGGAAATGAAAAGCTTTGGCTTCCCGTGACGACACCATGTTGCTCATGTGCTTTATCGTCAGTACATCCCCACCATGTTGATAAATAATCCATCACAGAACAAAAGAGAGAATCTGGGTGGTACAGCACTGTATGTAGATGGGTTATACAGAACAACATTGATTCCTACCTTGCCATTTCCCTCTTCCCCTCTCTCACCCATAGGACCTACCGGACAGATCAATAGTGCTCAACACATTATTGACCTCCGCCTGATACCTTTCACAGGGATAAAGACAGAGACATAAACACTGGACGGAGAGAGGAGAGAAGCAGGAAGAGACGGAGAATATATCCATGAGGGTGTGTGTCAGTATTTATGTGTGTCCCTGCCTGGAGAGGCACTAATCTACATTCTGGTTCACACTGATATGTACCTCATCACTGTCTCCTTGACCTGCTGTCCTTAGCACACAGAGTCGGGCGGGGGTTGGGAGACGGTAGGGAAAAGAGAAAAAAAAAAAGAGCTGACTGTGGCGATCGAGCCAATTCATCTGCCCAGTCAAAACAGTGTGTTTTGCTCGAAAGCAACAGAATACGGCTGCTACTCTCGCCGTCACGTCTGACAAACAAACGCACACACAAACACAATGAGCACAATCTCTGAAGACCCAGCTGGTCCTCCAAACTGGCACAACTTACACAGTAAACACGCACAGTCTCCTCAACAAGAGCTGCTGCCAAGGTAGCAGTACTGAAGCAGACAGGAAGATGACAGCACTAATACATGCTGCAGACACACCATCCACTTAACCAATGCTCCAGAGACAACGCAGAGAAGATGAAGTCAACGAGATCTACTAAAAACCAGGAAAAAACATTTAAATTAGAACTGAACAGGAAGTGGCAGAAATATTTCTTCTTAGATTAGGAATGAATCCACGTCATATAAACCAGGTTCTGCGCTTTACAATCCGGATTTTTTTAGAGGAAAAGGAGATTTAAACCCTTCTTCTCCATTTTGATTAGCAACAGCAGGAAGACTTGCAGGATGTCAATTCACTTTGAATAAAGGATCGGTGCTGCATCACCAGTGTGGCCAACATGCTGCTGATCAGTCAGTTAAAACCAGAAACAAAGATATTCTAGTTTAATGGAATTCAATTAGCATTTTCATTAAATATTTTATTATTTTAACACATAAGATCGAGTTCTTCTCCCTGAAACTTCTACAGGACAGTTTTAACAACATTTACATACGCGAATGTTTTAGCTCATTTTTCATTCTCTACATCTGGTTTATCAGCTGCTCATCCAGTTTAGGAAGAGACAGATTAAACATCAGATTAAATGATGAGCAGAGGAGTGAGAGAACTACATCTTCACATCTGCATCAGTGGAGATGTTGAAGAAAAGCTGCACAAACTCCAAGAGAAACAAAAAAAAGTGTTGAGAATTTAGAAAAAGGAGCTTCTTAATGAAAGTGATTGCGCACCTTGTGAGTTCATGAAGGTCCCTGCGTTGAACCGTACAAATACAGGCAGGCGTGCTATAACTAAGCTGGAGGACAGATCCAATCGCAAGTGATTACTTTAAAGTTTTTGGAGGGTGTTTTAATACCAGCGAGAACCGAGACAAAGAGCTGTTCTCTTGTGATCGGATCACTTAGAATGCAAGTTAATGCTCGCTGTGAACAAAGCTTATCAGCTTTTAGTAGATCATCTGAAGACTCGGCAAGTAGAAAGTACGCACCTCGTCTGACGGAAAAAAAATCCACTCAGATGGGGACAAACTAAAAATCTATTGTTTATATAACTGCATCCAATCCAAAACAGACTAGCGTGACTTTTTAATTCCTGAGAAAATCCCAAAGAAAACTCAAAAAATCTATTTCAAAATAACAGCTTTAGAAATGATCGACTGATGCAACCAAAAAAATAATAATCCATAACTATAATCTGAATAACTTAATACGCTGTTTAATTTAAGGAAAATTAATAAAAGCCAACAGGAAGTAAACAAGACAACATTTACAGAGGCACCACTTGACATTAATGATCAAAGTACACAATTCAATCTAAACTGAGCTGGTGGTAATAATATGATTAGAACGATACTGAGTCTGTAATAAAGAACATTTTGTATTAGATTTAATCGGCCACTTAAGCTTCAAATGAAAGATTATGAGAAGAAATCAATTCTACATCAAAACAACAATCTCTACATGAAGGAGAAATCTGAGCTCAAACGCAGCCACTTGGTCAAGTGTCCAACATCTAATGTTGCTTTAATAGTAACTCAAACTTTTTAATGTTTCTGACAACAAACAGAGAAAATGGATCATTTTTTCTCTAAAACTGGCCTGAAATCTGAAACGATCACAACAATTACACTGATCTCAGGTGGGTTGGTTTTTTTCCTGGCGGATGTCTCATTCTTTAGAGACCCGTATTGAGGACCTGTGCACCGAGGCGCGCCTCAGGGGGGGCGGAGCCAGAATTAAACGTGTCCCGTCTCAGAGTTTTGTCAGTGTTAAAGGCAGGACAGCGAGTAAGAGCACGAGACGCACATCTACATCTATACAGTGTTTAACTGGAAGGAGGGTGTGAGACCAGCCACCCTCTTATAGGCTTGTTGCCAAAGATACACCCTCCACATCCAAAAACACACACACACACCCAAATACACACACACACACACACACACACAAATCCCTGGCTTAGCCTCGGCCCAGTGCAGGGATTACTGGATTAGAACTCTATTCCATTATCTCCCCACACTATGCAGTGCACACGTGCACGCACACACACACAATGACACACTGTCTTGGCCGAAGAGGGCGGGCTACAAGACAGGCTACAGCGTCAATCACAGCAGCTGACATTTACACATAAGAACACGCAGTTACAGTTTCTTTTAACACCAGCAGGTAAAACTCACCTCATTAGGCAGAGTGCTCGCTTCCTTGTTAAAATGAAGCAACAAGCCCCCCCCAATCTGTCTTACTGTAAAAGTCTCAAACTGTGGAGAACCACCTGACCTTCATGTATTTCCAGTTTAGTTTGAGTGAGGATCTGCTGATCTACAAACTTCTGACTGATAAATGTCTCACACTCATGATTCATGAACAGTGTTTCCATGTGCTTCAGCAGACATTACAGAGACATAAACGCTGCATCTGTCAGTGTGTGTATAAAAACGGACTCCTGGCCGAGCCCATCTGTCACTTACGTAGTCATGGAAGGCCTTTGCCTCACTGGAGTGTTCACACGTCTCCCTTCGGTCTGGAGCTGCACAATACAAATCCCAGAATACACTAAAAGGAAGAGGAGAAGAAGAGGTCAGAGGTTACCCAACAGAGCAATACAAGCACATGTGCAACAGCTATTCACCATAACCCGCTCACACACCCTCATTATCTCCCAACACTCATAAACCCACCTCTTATGCACTTGAGCATCTTTGTAAGAGGGACACGATGGCGGTGTCACCCTCTCAATCAACCTCTCACTCACTCAAAAACACACACGCGTGTACTTATCGGGCCTGCTCAGATCTCAGCTGCCTGCATCCATTTGTTCAGCTCACACTTTTACTGTTACAGCTCTGCAGACCCCGTTGCATCCCCGGGATCAGATCTTAACCTTGTCTGATCCATCAGGTTAAAAACTTTCAGCGGATTCTGATTCCACGAGTGAAACCGAAATGATCAGACAGCTAACAGCCGTGCTGGCATGTCGAAAAGGTCCACCTTGAATTGTTCTTTAAATCAACGATTTAACAAAAACACCACGCTGGAGCCGCGGCGCAGCTATTAGGAGGACTAATCAGTCAGACACTTCACATGTCCCGGCGATCTGCTTCGCTCAGACATGTTGAATGCCAATTATCTGGATGTTTCCATTCACTGTTGCACGTCTCAAATACTTTTTCATAATAAGAAGAAACCTTTATCGCCATCTCATCTGGAACAACAGTATTAGAAGAGAACAAACAGGAGCCAGGTGAGGTCAGAAGTTGTTATTCTAACTTGATGTTCCCTTTAGGGCAAACAGGCGACGTCTCATATAAAAATAGCTGCACAAAGATTAGAAGAAAGAGTTGTTCACAAAACGCTGACTGTTTGCCCTCCAGTTAAATGATGTCATAATGCAACTTTAATATATACAGTGTAAAAGCTCATGATTCAGGCATGTATTTGCACAAAAGATCAAATGATGGTCTTTAGATTTACTTGCTCATGCCTGTATTCATATTAGTTTTATACATTAAAGCTTGTCTTATGAAACTCTATGTTTGATGTTTCTGAATCTGCAGACGCACCTTTATAACAACCACAAAAACTGTTCCAACGTTTCTGAAAATGAGCAAATATTTTCTATAAATTAGTGAAATATGTGAGTTTTTACATCTGAGATGTTGTTAATTAAGTTTGCAGGTAAAAAGTTGTTAAAATCACTGAAGGAACATCTTCATATGTTTGTGCATGAACTTTTAACATCAGTAGTTTCTGCAAAACGTGCACTTTAACACAGTCAGGTGGAGCTGGAGTTGAAACCAGCACAATGATTTGATTCTTCTTCTGAACGGTAAAAACACACATTCAGGCTGTCAACACAAACACAGTGTCTTTAAATCCTCTAATCTAATGATAATCTATATCTTATAATCCTAAAGTGACAGTATAGAAGTTGTTCCTCTAATAAAACTCAAAGGGTTTGATAAGTGAGAAACAGGCAGAGCGGCTCTTCCTGTTACCGTATATACCCGCGTATAAGTCGTTTTTTGAGGAGTAAATTTCAGGTCTGAAGAGGGGTTCCGACCTATACGCGAGATATCGGGAAGAAGTAGTTTTATTTCAGAGGAAAATGTCGACAGCTTGGGGACTGGAGCAAGTACTCGGACGAGCGAACGATGTTCCTCATCAGCATGGATTATCAAAGACACGTTATATCTTTTTAATAAATATATTGTTACATCCAAGGCTCGAAATGGGCTGCAACAAAGGTAAAAAAACGGTAAAAAAACGGCAAACGAACTAAGGATGCATGTGGAGAGAAAAAGCTCCACAGAATTTATTAAATAACAACTCTCTCCGTAGCTGAAACTCACGCTCCCTCTCTCACTCCTCGACCTGAAGACGTGCCAGACGCAACTTCATTCTGGCGTCTAATCTAGAGGACGGAGTGGACTCCACAGAAAAAGCGTCAAACCCTGGTAACGTGACTGATTTCCCCTCGTCTTTAGTGACAGGTGTGATCAATTTCTGCGCCCCCCCCTCCTCACGCTGCAGAACAGCCTTACCTGCGGAAACGCCCAATGCTTCACCTGTAAGTGCAGCTGCTACTGATACTAGACGATATGAACCAGCGTAAAAAAATAAATATATATTCCTGACACAAACTGATTCTGACACCGACTTATACGCGAGTCAATGCTAAATTCCTCAATTTTTCTGCTGAGAAAGATGTCTGACGCGAATCGACTTATACTCGAGTATATATGGTAATCTCAATCTCTCGGCTTTTAAAGCCGTTTTTTAAACATGGACTCTGAAGATGCTCAGAAGAATATTTGAAACTCTCGACTAGACGGTTTCCACAATCACTGTCCACATGTTTTATACAATAGGAGGTTTTCTGTGGGAGATAGGACCATTTCTGTTTTGAACAAATCTTTATTGTCACTGTAACAAACACAACAGGATTGAAAAGATAAAATCTTCATTACGTGTTATTAAAAAGTCAAATTTGGTCCCACCATCATTCATGGCCTCAAATAAAGAGCTAGCTGGAATGTTTTTTATAAGGAATGAGGTGATTGATCAACAGAATCACAGTGTCAGAGTTTGAACCAAAACACGCCATTGAGTCTGGTCACATGAACAACAGGTTTTTTAAATTAACTCTCTAAAAACACAAACAAAATACAGTGAAATTAAATGAGTGAAGTGGAATTTACAGAGAAATTTTCATCATGTTGTTGCATAACATCAGATTTTCTGTCTCAATGGTATAAATCGAAAAGGAGAAAAACCCTTGATCGTGGAGTTTACTAGTCTCTATCACAGGTTTATTTCTTCTTTAGCGTTACATAAAGATTTCTAACAACAGCTGGCTGCGATTCTTCCGGATATTTACGAATCACCAGCACATAGATGCATGTTGGTAAATGCTGTTTCTTGAGTATAACGATCTCTTTGTGCTGTTTAAATGTTTAGCCTAGAAGTTCTTCTCATAGTTCTCATTCAGTTGAATCAATACTTCTCTGTATTTCCTGCATTGTTTAGAAAACTCTTAATATTTTAAACTCATTATTGAGAAATATGCTCGGAACCTCGAGTCCAAAACAACTCCAGGACATCAGCAACATGGTGCATGACAACGTATTCAAGCACCAATGGTTTGTAAGAATCGCTGCCAGTTGTTGTCAGAAGTCTCAGTACAACACTAAAGACCAGGTCCTGGTTGGCGCATGCGCATCAAAAACTGTGCGATCGGTCTGTTGTTTAGTCCTGAAGCAGCAGCTGCTCAGCAGTTTGTACCTAATAAGAGTTTGAATGAACTGTACGCTGTAAGCAACCAGCAGCCCGACATGCAGTGAAAATGCAGATCAGAGCTCAAGGTGTTGACCCAACAGGTCACATTTGTGAGGGGGAGAAATGACAAGAGGGGGAGGTGGAAGGTGACACAAAGGAAGCTGGAATGCAACGGGTTAATCTGCTAAAAAGCCTTCTCCCATGTGAACAAAAGGGGTAAAGTCTGGGGTGGGGAGGGGGCACACAAAGGAGGAGGAGGAGGGAGTTGGGGGTCCATTCCCAAACCATCTGGATCTATTGTTTCAGAAATGGTGGAGAAGGTTGGAAAGCGGGAGGAGGGGGAGAAGAAGAAGGGGTCAGGGGCGGTCATGCACTCGGTTAGTCTGGTCAACCCAAAGACTGACGCTCTACCACCAAAACTTTCATACATTATGACTCTGTACTGCAACACTACCTCCATATTTAAATATTTACTCCAGAAAACATGCAAAATGTGATCGCAGCTCAAACAAAGCAGTTTTCCTGCATTTTATAGCAATGAATTGTGATCAGGATCGACACAACCGCGCAGAGATCTCCAGTAAAATCTGCTTATTCAGTAGCAAATAGTCCACCGGCTCACTTCAAAATACATATATTAAAACAGAAAGTAACTGCTGATTCAGCAGAAAGTGTCAGCAATACTTACCACCACCACGAGTGAAGGAATCCGGGCGGCTCCCCTAACGTAATATTCTTCTCCCATCGAATCTGAGAGAAGAAGAGAAGTGAAGTCACTTGTGGCCACAGGAGATGGGATTATGTCTGCAGGTCCAGAGGTTAACAACTTATAATCAGTCAGTCTAAAACTGTCAGTGGCCTCTGACATAAATTTCGGCATCTTTCTAGCTCTGTCGATCTCCGTCCTCTTTAATCTTCCGACTTTTGGATGTGTCCTGCACAGCTTTTTAAACAAGTGAAAAACGAGGCTGCACCCTTCTCACTCTGAAAAGATATTTACTGCAACGATGAGCAGAAAGCACCACCAGGAGGAACTTTACAGGACTTATTTTTGAAAAAACAAACACAACTTCTGATTCTTACTTTATCAAAACAAAACCAGATGCAGAAATCAGCTACAAATTAAAGAGGTGAAATATTTCAGTTGCTTGTTGAAGCACCTTCTGCAGATGTTTGATCTCATCAGTTCCTCACATCACTGTGGAGAAATTTGGGATCTCTCTTCACAGCTTTGCTTCGGTACATTAAGGTTTTGGGTAGTTGATGAGCTGAGTTGAAGCAGCCCAGGTCAACCCACCTCCACCACCGTGCTCGACACTTGGACTGAGGTATTTGTGATGATGTTTGGTTTCATCATCGCTGTAAACGATGACCAAACATCTGTACTTGGGTCTGATCATCGCTCTGGAAGTCTTGTCCAGATTCAGCTGTGTAAACTGAAGCCTTGCTGCCATGTTCATTTAGAGAGGAAAGGATTTCACCTAGCAACCGTCCCAAACAAGCCAAAACTGTCTTCTTCTAACTGACCTGTCATGAACGTTAACAGATATCATGCTGATGACCTTCTACCTCATGAACCTTCCCACAAGCAGTCACAGTCACGTCTCTAAAGTCACTGCTAATGTCTTTGGTGTTGTGTTAACACACACCTTTATGCTCCAGACCAGCAGACTGACAAAACCCCTGCATTCTCTCTTTAATACCCAGAGCGTGCGCTTCGTTTCTGGCAAACTTCACTCCTGTTTGGTCTAAGTTTTGTTAAACCTCACACTCAGAAGTGGGTGTACTTATTTTACCATGACTGAACAGTTAACGGAGCTTTGGAATGACGAACGTTCATTCAGAAATACTCGTGGCCCATTTTCAGGTAACAAGTTTCAACAGGAGCTGGCTGAAAGTAAAACAGGTGATTTCCACAGAAAAGCTCAACCAACGAACTGCGTTCTGAGAACTGGGTTCTTCTAAAATCAGCTGGAGGTGTGAACAGCATCTTACCTCAGATAAGAACGTCTGTGCTGACTTCTGTGCTCCCACATGTAGCAGGTACTCGTACACATATAACGCTAACCTGAAATTGAAAAAAAATAGTTTATTAAATCATCTTAGAAATCATTCTTACATTTCCAACATTGTTTGTTCTACATTATGTTGTAGATTCAGTGTATTTAGTGTGAAAAATACAGACGATAACGTTAAATCAAGAAGGTGATTCCCAACAAAGTTATGGACCAACTTAAAGATTAAAACCTCTGATCTTCTTTTTTCTGTTCTTTTAAAACTCTGCCACCTATTTTCTTCTGCTTCTCCAAGAATCAGAGCCGATCTTGTGATTTGACAGAAACATAAACAGAGTGGTGCAGGGAACATTTCACTATCTGTACTGAGGGAAAAGAGGAGTCAGTATTTTAGGTGATGAATTGGTCTTTAAAAGTTTTTACGGTTTTACTTGAAGAAAAACGACATGCGGCTGACGTTATTTCTTTGGAAAATCTCTACTTTCGATATTCAGGTTGCAACATACACCAACATTAATAACGTTTATCACATCTGATAAATTTTTTTTTAGGCTTTTATCCAGAAATGTGAATAATTCATGGACACAATGCAGCTTTTATTTCAGTGTTCTGGAGTTCAGCGTCTCCTGTAACGACGATCGTCATGTCACAAATAAAAACAAAATATATGAAAACCAAATAATCCAGAAACAATAACTTCATAATAATTAAGTTCCAGAAACTAAACTGCAGATGAAGCACCAAGAGAATTTAGATTGAATGACTCAAAGAAATCCTAAAACTTTAACAACTCGTAAAACTTTAAAAATCACAGTCTAACCCAAATCAAATCGAACTGGGAAAAGCAGCCGGGTTCTGATTGGTGGAGCGTCGCAATTAGAAAATATGACCAATAATTCTCCATTTTTAAATCTTTTCACCCTTTTCTCTTTATACAACAACATAGCAACTCGTACCAACTGATTCATCAGTCAGCATTTTAAACTTTTTCATCAATTCCCAATAAGCTGTTACCGCTGACTCGCCACGAGCTGATATGTTGTTCTTTTAAGTGTTTTGAAGTGTCTAAGTTGTTGTTAGATACGTGTTTGTTTAAGCTAAAGATCCATATCAGCCTTATCGGTTAATTTCTACCATCAACCTTTAACAGGAAATTAATTTGGTAAATAAACAAATACTTGTGTTTTCCTGTGATACTTGTGATAAACGAGATGTCGTCTTTGAAGATCTCAGGCTCAATATTTAAGGATGGAGACTCATCAGTCGGCCTGTAGAGAAGAACCAGTCTGTGGAGAGGAAACACCCCCAATGGCCAAACATTGTGCTCCAAACTCCTTCACTTAGTCATGTTTAATAGGCTGTTAATGGACCATCAATCGACCCGCCGTGTGGCTATGACAGTGGCCTGCGTGCTCAGAGCACACACTCCTCTGACGGGCCAATAAGGTCCTAATGAGCCGGACAGGAGCTCCGTGTCACAGCCTCTGTCATTAGTCACTGAACTGATCAATGAAACATGGTTTTGAGCTAATCAGGCTGTTGTACACGTTCTTTTTATCCACTGATGGAGTTCTGTGATGAAACTAACATCTGTTTAAACATCAGCTTCTGAGTTTGGAAGAATGAAACGCAGCTTCATCGAGTCTGAAAAACCAAGACAGCTTAGCTGCACTTTAGATTGTTTTAATACAAATACACTGAAACGGAAGCAGAAATGATTAAACCATAAAAAAAACACTTGATCTGTGTGGATGTGTGTGATGCTCTGACAGTCACTGAAAAACAAACCTGCGTACTGTAAATGTCCAGGTGAGGTGTAAGAATCAATGCACGGGTTTATTAAGGATCCAGGTTAATCTGCGTTCATGTTTACGTCTTCTTTCTGCTCTGAAGGCAGAGAAATGACAACCGCTGTAGAGTTAGAGCAGCTCTGACCCGCGTCTGACCTGCTCTTACTACCGACACAATGCAAATTCATTGTTAGTATGCAAATGTAGTCTGCGGAAGGTATGAATAGGCAAACAGTGTCTGTAGCATGCAGCTGATAATTCCTACACGGTGAGACCTCCGTCTTCAGACGGTGTCACTGACAAACAACTTTGGGAACCGAGTACAACAACAAGCGGATTCTGGTCTAAACCAAGCCACAGGACGGAGGAGGAGCTTTGATCTTTTTGTTTTTCTACTAATGTTTCTTCCCTTTTTGAGGATTAAGACAAGTATTTCTTCATTCAGAAGAAACAAAACCAGGACTGCCAGCCTGCGGCGATTCGACAGTCTGGTTTAAATATTTTGTTTTTATGCACCATTCAAGACTGACGAGACCCTGGCGTGGTGTCACCAAGAACCCCTTCCATGGTAATCAGGATGCTGCTACGCTCTGAGTACTCAACCTGCACACTCACCCCATACATCAGAAACCAGTTCCTAAACCCGCAGTGCCCGATACGCCGCCATCATGAAAATAAACTACCATGACCCTGCTGTGTGTGACCAAAACCCTCGTGCACCTGTTGCACCCATTAAGGAGTCTACTCTGCTCTTAATATGCCTCCGAAGACCTCGGCAAGGTCCTGCAAGGACCGTCCATGTTCTGGCTAATATTCTGACATCATAAAGAGGTTTTTGCTCAAGGTAACGACAGAAAACAGTTAAAGGGAGATGAGATGAGAATCACTCGCTCAGGTGTCAAATTCCAATGGAAAGCGGTCTCTTATTTGGAAAAAACTTTAATTCTTATTGTGACATTTGTGACTTTGGTAGAAGGTTTTAATGTGCAGCATGTTCATGTACAGGGCTCACAAGGCCAGTAACAGCTGAGGGTGTTTCACCGGAGATGAGAAAACACAGACAGATAAAAGACAAAACAAAAAAACACAAGTTCGATTCTTCACTTCCCAGAAAAATGTACAACTCAAATACATTATTTCTAATAATAACTAATCCATCAGCAACTGGCTTGATTCACTTAATCCAGCCTGGACAAATGGGTCAACACGCTCGCAGCCTAAAGACTCCACTTCTGCTGAGACACATAAACACTTGACCACTTTAGCCGGGGGAATCTGACCACTTTCTGAGGTTTCCAGCAATTTGTAGGTCACAAAGCTCTCTTTGACCGCTGGTGTAGAGTGTAAGTCACCACCACTTGCAGGTCAGTCCGGCCCACACACACAGCAGTCGCCTATGTTACACACACAGACACAGTTTCCCCCTGCAACCCACTTAAACACCTCAAGATATAAACTGATTTGAGATTTTCTGCTGAAGGCTCTCAGGAAGCTTTAGGATACAGCAAAAGCCTCAAATATTGATACGGCCTCCCTGCGCACCAAAGGATTATGGGCTTCTTCAATCTGTGTGCATCCTTAAAGAAGAGTTTGACTCGCAGCAGGAAATGTTTAAGGACTCGGTCTTGTGTTTGGGGATGGGAGGATCGTGATGCCTGTGCCCCCCTCCCATCACGAGGCCTTCAATGAAATTTTTATGTGTGGTGATGTGTGTATTTGTGTGGGCTGCGAAAGGGGCTGCTTGTGCGTGCACCTGGTCTGCTGCATTATTAAAGCCCTGAAGCCAGCTCATTGAAAAGGAGGAGAAGTTTGAGGAGTGGAGACACAACAGGAGCAGGGAGAGAAGGGTTCGAGAAACAGAAGGAGAACCCCGGTGCTTCTTAACAGAGGGTTTGATCCAGGTGACATGAATATTTTTCATCTTTCTCCCTCATGAAAATGATTTCACACCATGTGAGGTGCACCTTGACCTCCCTGCTCACATCCGCAGACATCAGTGCTTGCATGAACTTCCACAGAGTGGAGAAATATCCCCGGTGTGCCCCTGACATCCTGCCTGAGACTCACGACAAAACCCCCTCTTTAAACATGGATGAGTCTCCCCACCACATCTCCATCTCCTCCTTCTGTCTCTGATGCAAAGCTGAGAGCAGCTGCTTCAGTCTGTCTCAATAATTCAACACCGAAGCGAAGGATGAGACTGAATGAAGAGACACAGAAAGAAAGTTTACAGGATAAGTAACTAAATGAGTGTGTGTGTGGGGGGGGGGGCTGTTGATCTGGATGTAAACAGTCTAGTCTGAATGTCTCTTCAGCTGAAAAACTGTAAACAGAGTTAAATGGAGAAGTTCAGGATGAAGGAGCCTCCATCATCTGAGGGAAGTTCACTGGTCACATCTTCACGAGCGCGCGGGATGTTGGTGGAATTTATGTCTTAAAAAGTCGGTAACGGCGTGGCACGTTTCACAGCGGCCATCGAGGCAGAGACACGCTGCAGACAAAGAGGACTGGAGGTCTACAAAAGTTCCGAACCGCGCAGCTGCGCACACGCGTGGAAACGATGTACCGAGTCCGCTCACACGGACCGGAACACTTTAACTCCCCCAAACAACCCGGTCCCGGTTTTACCGGCTGCTTAAGCGAAACAAAAAGGCAGCCACAATGCGCAGCGTCACTCCAAAACGCATTGTTCTACGCGCTGGGCGCGAGGAGGAGGACCCCGAGCGTGATCGCAGACACGGACTGGGAAACACTTCCAGCCGGTGATAACTTCCCACGCGCCGCTCCGTGTTGTTACGGTACAAAGAAAAGAAGTAGCTGCTCGGGCGAACTCAGCTGCCCGCAAGTTGGAGGATACAGAAGACACAAAGTGGCAAACACAACAAACAAACTATCACTGGTCCACGTTTAGCAGCTCGCGCGTTGTAACAAAAGCTCGTGCATGAGTGTAAAGTGGCTGAACATCAGTTAGCAAGTAGCATGTTTCTCTTATGTGCATTTCTGTTGTGACACTGCGATAATTTACTTACTTTTCTCTTGCTTGGCTATCGGAGGGGACCACAGCTCCTTTACCCTTGCCGTACATCTTGGAAGCTGTTCTGATACTTTATTTTATCCCACTCGACATCTGTCAAAGAAAGCAACCAGGAAAACCTACTATCTCCATAGCTACCCAGTTAGTGTTGTCTCCCTGTCTCTCTCTTGCGCTCTCTTTGCTCCGGTTTCCTTTTTTTTCAACATCCCCAACATTGCCCACAAATCAGGCAGGGTTTCAGTCGAGGGGAACTTGAAACAGTCCAGTGGTGGAGCTTTTTTTTTTTTTTTTTTTTTTTTCAATCGCTGTTCTTGGATTCAGCTCACACTCCCCCTGTTGTGAGACGGTGGGGGCTTCTTAAAGCTACAGTGTCTCAATTTTTGCAAACTTCGCTCAAGTTCAAGTTTTCTTTCTGAGGCCTCTTCTTCATTGTTAAAGTAATTGCTGATTAAATGATGCAGCTATTTCCAAATAATTTCTAAACAATCAGATACGTTGTTGCACCAAATGGCCACCTGCTTAGCCTTTTTTGTTTTTACATGTTCATTCTTAAAATAGTATCAATCGCATACCTGATTTGACATAATACTCAAAATGAAGCTTATAAGTCTCTGCGTACACCTCATGCTTACAACTAATATCTACTGATAACTGTTGTTACATTATCCAATTCTGTTATCTAACCAAAAATAAGAACCCATAAGTAATTTTATTTTAACATTTACAAGCCAAACTGCATTGGCAACCAACATTCCTAACAGTATGCTTTTACTATAAATGAATCATGCTTTGATTTGATTATTTCACGTCCACTGTTTGATAGTTTGTGTTCTTCAAGTGTTCAAAGTTTTAGGATCTAGATCAGATAAGTAATGACGAATTAAGTATTTGTATTGATTTGTTAGCAATTTATTATTACTAAAATATTTGTCTGGATTCCTTTGTGACTTAAAACCTTCCCACCATTGCAGATTTAGATCTAAATCCCATCAGTTTTTCCTGATTACATTGTGATTCATTAAAAATTAGAGTGGGAAATATTTGCATTCTACCAGCATTTAACTGCACTATTACTGACCAATTTGATTTTTATTATCTTGAGCCAGTCAGAAATTCTGTATTTTTATTTTGAACTTCATTCACTCTTTTAGTCATAAACGGCTAAGCAGCTTTTGCTCGTGTACATATTTATGTTCAGGGACAATCGTGGCTCTTGATGGTGAAGTGTAAACCTGCATCATGTTCCTTTAAGAGTGTGTAGAGAGCTTTTTGCAGAGTTTGTGTGCACACATGTGTGTGTATATATGTGTGTAAGGCAGGGACAGGCAGTGTGTTCTGTTTTCATGCTACGAGCTGTGGGAAGGGCACAGATAACTGCCCGTGTGCGTGTATGTCTGCACGCACGTCAGTGTGTGTATGTGTTCGGACATGCATTTATTTCTCTGTACGAGAGGGAGTGAGGGAGAAAGAGAATGTATTTCTGTATGTGTGCGAAGGCCTGCTTTTTTTATACATGAAGACACAAACACCTGCTCTTATAAGCAGACATTTTATAAAAGAGTAGAGGAGCAAAGACGACTGAAAACAGACAATGGAAACAAATGAGGAGCATCATTTTCATAGACTACAAATTTCCAAACTGCACGAGTTCATGCAACATATAGAAACACAGATACCCTGGCTGATGCAATAGTGATGGGTTGTATATGTTAACAACATCCAGATGTGAACAAAATTGTTGGTTCCCTTCTGCTAAAGACAGAAAACCCCACAATGTTTCCTAAAGTAACTTAAAAAGTAACTGAATTTTAATTGAAAATCAGATGTTGCTTTTGAATTTCACTTCAACAAAATTAAAAACAAACTTGAGAAACTAGCCTGGAAAAGACTGAAAATAATTTGACTTTAGGAACATGTTAAACTTTATTTAGTCACAGTTTGGTATTGTTGTGCGCACCACACCGAACATGGACCAGAGAAAGCAAATCGAGAGGAGCTCAGAGAGAAGATGCTCGAGCTCCATGTTATAGGTAAAGGATACGAGATCCTTTTTAAGTAGTTTCATGTCTCCGTGGCCTCAGCTGTCATTATCAAAAAGGACAAAGTCTATGGCTGTAACCGACCTTCAGGGATGAGAACACAAGAGGAAATGCAACTACTGAAACCATCCAAAACCATTGAAACTGATCTATAAGGTCCAGATAAATCCCCTTTCTGATTGGTCATATTTAAAACTATAATTCTTGATGGAAGTAGATCAGGGATTCTCCACTACTGACAGGAAAAAAAACCCAAAAGCCACATTTGAATTATAAAAAATGCCAGTTGACAAGCTACAAAGCTTCTGGGAAAATATTCTTTAGACTAATGAGACACAACTCTAGCTTTTTGTCCTTTGACATCAGCTCTGTGTTTAAAGATGAAAAAATAAAAACTTTGATGTAATTTAATATCTGAATCAAAGCAAATTTATTGGGTTTTTAATTACATAAAGATAGACAAAAATATATGAACACAAGATAATGAGCCATGCATTACGTCATCAATCTCTGACTCCAGTGTTTTCACATTTGCACATATTCCAGAATAAATTTACACCATTTGCATGTTGCTTTAATCCATAAATCTATAAGTACAAAATGTTTGTTTCCCCAAAATGTTTATACTAACTTCGGTGAGCACTTCAATACTTTTTGGGTAAGACTTCTTGCAAAACATATGAAATGAAAAATTTTTTAAAACATATAAATTCTGAGTCATTTTTCATCGTAAATTTCATTTTTAAAGCTAATATTTCAGTTTAAAACCAAATTATTCAGGCTTAAAAGCAAAATGCGTTGTGATTTGCCTATTTTCTTATATTATTTATGACCCAAATTCTTAAAAAGTTTAGACTCTGTGTAACATGTAAGTAAAATATAGATGCATAGAACATAAACAACATATCAGACATTGAAATTGAGATGTTTTACTATTTTTTTAGACATTTTGAATCTAGAAAGAAGAAGAAAAGGAGGCAGTCAGTCATTTATTTTCTTTACATGCTCCTTCCTGTTCAGGGTCACGGTAAGCAGGTGACCTTCTCGAGTGGTCAGTGAGCAAGAGGCGGTGTTACACTTGGACCTGTTGCCAGTCCAGACAACCGTCACACTCTCATCTCTCATCATCATCATCATCATTGTTATTATCATTGCTGATGTTGTTATCTAGGTTTAGCAGGTTTCCTTATAATAGCTCCAGTAAAAATATGAAAACATTTTCAGGACCAACTTTATATTTTTCAGCATAAAGACACACACTGACACTGTGGGCTTTTACCCCCTTTGTTTACTTTATTTTATTGAAAAAAAACAAAACACTACTACTTGTATATGAATGATATGGATTGTAATCTAGAAGTCAACATGCTATAATTAAATATTAACAGTGTCAGTCCAAAAATATGTCATTTAAAATCTCACGTTGGGAAAATTTTAGAACTTTGATCCAGAACTCAAATATCAGCCCAATCACAATTTAATCAGAACTGATAAATATTCCTGGTTGATTTGAGGTGAATTTGAGATAATTTCACAAACAGTGAGAGCAAAAGTGAGCGAGTGAGTCACATCCAGGTGAAATAAATAAGCAAAGAAGAGTGAAATGTTCTAGTTGGAACTGGAGTCAAACCCATGTCTCATAAATCAAACTCATCACCACTGACCCGTTAATCCAGCTGATAAAAAATTCAAACTTTTGTTATTGAGTTTTTTTATGGGTGCCTGTTCACATGCAAAGATACCGTCTTCCTCACTGTCCTCTTCTCCTCCGACCAACTTTTACATCCTCCTGCCACGTTCTGGTTCTCCTCCTGCTCATTCACCCACATCTTCCACCTCTATCTCTGCCTCGCTTGCTTCCTCCTGCCTCCGTTTTCTCTCCTACCATCATTTCAGCTCTCAAATCTTCCTATTTGACATCTACTATTTCTGTTCCTTCTTTTTTCCACCTTCTTCTGCATCTTGACTCCATGTGTCTCCATCTCTATTCTTATGCAATCTCATTAAATATTCCAAGCTTCTCCACTTCTTCTCCTTGCGTTCTTCTCCATCTTTATCTACTGCATTCTTCTTCTTACCCCTCCCTTCAGCTTCCCACCTTGTTTAAACCCCCCCGTTTCTCTTTCCTCCATGAGTCATTTCGTGCTCTCTCTGCCCCCCTCCACTACGCCAAAGAGCCATTCAGGACAGACATTCATCAGCGGACTGAGATGATAGATGCTGTTCACCACAGCTCCAGCAACCAGTTAGCCCCGGGTGATGCCTTATGCATACAGATATCACCTGGCTGGCTGGCTGAAGGCGCTTCGCTCAACCAAACACACAGAAACATTCTCAGATGTTCACACTCCCTCCCTGCTGGCTCTGGAGAAGTTTGGTGCATTAATAAAAAATTATTTTTACACACTTCTCCTCTAATAAAGTGCATAAATGTGTGAATAATAATGTCTGAGTGGATTTTTTTCTGTGTACATATGTGTTTATTGAGATTGTTAGGTATGTAAATTCCAGGGGAGTTAGGTTAATTGGGTTTGAAAAAGAGATGGGTGTGTCTCTCTCCTCTATGACAGCCTTATTTACATAGCAAAGCTGTAATTACCCTAACGAAGCCCCTTTCCTATCAAGGAGAGAGAGCACACACACACGTGCCGCACACACATGTGCATCCCCCCCAAACAGGTTTGTGCTCAGTCGTGCCAAACCTGTATTTTTCATCACTCCAGATTCCTCTCTAAAGCATTTCATTCACATGTTCGTTTTTAAATGAATGACATCCTTTCAGATGCCAATCAGTTGATTTGTTGGAAGCTCACTGGCTTTTTCAGAAAGATGTGGGACTCCTTCCAGAGCTCTGGAATCACTTCCTTCCTTCTGTGTTCCCTCAAAACACCGACTTTCCCTTTGTGATTAGGAGGAAAAATCTGCACAGAAAACATTTCTTCTCGATGAAGGTGACACGAGCCACTAAGCGAGAGGAGGAGAACTCCATCACAACTGTACACCTTGACAATCTCACGTATAGCCGGCTTACAACCATCAGCTAATGTATCTGGAATTTGGATGGAAATCCATGAAAACCTGGAAAGAAAGAACTCTCCACAAATTTTATCATTTTATAACTTTGTTGTTTAGAGTTCTGAGCAGAACCACATCATTCTATTAGAACCTTCACTGAATCCTTGTTCAAGTATCTATTGAACAGTTTAAAAACTTTATGTTTCTGAAATGAGCAGTTGTGATGTTTTCCAATTTCACTGTCAGAGTCCTGACACACTGGAAACCAGGAACAACATCACAGGAAACAAAAGAATCAGACAAAAACAGGAGCAGAAATACGGGAACAGGTGATTAATGAATGAGAGCCAGGTGAGCTGATGAGCAGGTGAGTAACAGGTGTGTGAGTGAGAGCTGAGGAAAACAATGAAGTGACGCTGAAAAAAAAAACTTGAAAACCACCAAAAACCTGTTATTGACTCAATAATCACATATAAAGTGTAACAGTCATAGAACTAATGCAGGTGGATTAAATAAAAGAACCTTTATGATGAAAAAAGACTTTAACTGACATTTACTTAAAAAAAAAATGACTTTAGATGAAAAGAAACCAGTTTGTTGGACACACGACCGCAGCATGTGCACATTTCTTAAAGATTTAGACTGAATGGTGCTTAGATATTTAAAAAATATTCACTTTTTAAATCTTTCTTCTCCTCTGAGTTTGGATAGATACATCAGGTAAATTGAGTCATCACAGAAGATGGACCTCTTAAGGTTTTTACTTTCTGGCCTTTTAATTTTGTACAGACAATGTCCACAATAGATTGAAGTTGTTGACACAAGTGTTCAAGGAAAAAAAAAAGATTAGGTGGCCCAATTTACCTGATGTCACTGTGATATTTCATGATGGGGACCCACAGTTACTAATATTTCTTCTTGGCTTTAGAATCTGAGAATTTAACTGTGAATTATTCTGAATAAAGTCTGACTTTACCGAGTTGTCCCGTTGCCTCCTTCATGTATCTGCCCTTCCCTCTTTCTGCACTTCCTACTCCAACAGGAATTTAATCTTTCAAGCCATCACTGTTTTTCCTCTCCCCTATTTTTACTGCTGCTGCTGCTGCTTGGAAGACCACAGCCTGCCTCTGTATGCTGATGCCCAACTCCCCCCCACACACCCCCCTCCCGCTCTGAGCCTGTCTCTCTGTTTCTGTCTGTATCTCTATTTGTCTAACTCTCACGATCATGTCTTTCTCTCCTCCCTCTGTCTTCTGCCCTCATCTCTCCTCCGTCTCCAGCTCTTTCTTCTCTTCACTTCTTCTTCACTTCTTCTCCTCCTCCCCATTTCCCCCCATTTCTCCCCCAGCACACACGTCCACTTTTCCTTTTTTTTCCTCCTTCCCTGCCAATCTGCTGTTTCATAGCTCTGCTGTACGTGCCACAGATTCAGATGGCAGTCAAATGGTAGACTGAGACAAACACAGAGACACATGAATGCAATTACACTCTCGCACAGACTCACAAATGCACAAGCAGACTGCACGCACCAGAAAGTGACTTACACACACCTGCACACCGATCTGTGCACTTTTACGAGAACAAATGTCAGTGTCGTACAAAGTCGAGTATTTCAGTTTAAGAGAGAAATACAATCAGTAAACACAATGCAGAAAAACATGAAGAGTTTTATAAGAAATTCAAAACGAGTGGAAGGAATCAGGAATTTGTCACGGTGGAATAAAGAGAGCTGGTTACATTTTTGTGTTGATGGTTGTGATGTTAAGGTGAAAAAGGAGGCAGCAAGAGAGAGAGAGAGAGAGAGAGAGAGGGTAGGGAAGGAGCTGAGGAGGGGTGGAGGAGAGGGAGAAGCAGAGAGGAAGGAGGTCAGTCTAAGCTTATGAAACATTTTTTAACCTAACCCGGCCTATTTCTGACAGGGCAGGACTGTGGACTTGCAGTCAGAAACACACAAGTTCTCATGGTTGACAGCCAGCACGCCCTCAGGGACTGACACAGAAATATGCAAACGGAAAAAGATTCACACTGTAACCAGCCACATACAATATGTTAACTAACTGTTAGCATTTTATTCAGCTGTAGACACGAGCTTTGGAACACTCATGTGAATCTGGAAAAAAGGGGTATGATCATCACCTCTTGATTGGATTCCATTCTATTTTTTGTGTCCGTTCTGATTGTATCTTGTCTAATATCTGAGTCTTTTTGCCCATTTTTTGTGAGAGTTCATTCTTATTTATTCTATTGTAGCATTACTTGTTTTATTTGAGATATTTTCTACTGTTTAGTTAACATTGTTTTACCTCAGCTGCCTTTGCTGTTCAGCTTCTCGCTTCTCTTTCCTCTCGGTTAATTTCTCACCCCTCCCCGTATAAATACTCCTCAGTTTCTCTTAGCCATTGCCAAACTCTACTGCTACCATCACCGTTGTTTCCTGTTCTCAGCCATCCCCTTCATGCTTTGTTTTACTTTTGCTGCTCCATCAGTTTTTATTTTATTATTAAACATTTGCGGTCACATCTTTGCCTCCAGTTCTGCACTTTGGGTCCATATAAAACACTCCTTATGACACACGCGTTTCCAGAATCAATAAAGGAAGTTTTACCTAAATGTCGCTCTGCTGTCTAAAAATCCAAGTCAGAAACAGCCTCCTACTTGTTAAATTAATCCTCTTGCTAACAACATTTTTAACACTGCCACACATTTGGACAATAAAGCACAGAGAACATTTAAAGTTAAATCTGAAACCTGCTGCTTTCCTTTCAAATTAAAATAAAAGCTCAGATCTTTGTAGGTTTCTTTGAAAAGGTTATGAACAATCAATATCCTACCTGTTGTAAACAGTTCTTTGAACAACCCCAGTTTAGAGGAACAGAGATTATTTCTGACCAGATGGATGAGCTAACAGCTGTTAGCCAGAGCCAGATCCAAAGCAGCTGTCTTTAAACAACTTTAGTCAAATATAGCAGTTTTTGCAAACACTTGTTTGGAAACTTTTACAGTAAACTGATATAAATTTGACATGACACATAGAAATCTGTGGTTTTCTAGTAGCGGAAATTAGAGGTATCTGAAGCACTTCCTGTTCAACATGTAACACTTCTGCTGTGCAACATCAATACGATGCAGCTTCAGTTTTTATTCTGAGTATTAATGGGTGATTTTTAGGTTGAATTTGATTTGTGTTTCCAAATTTCAGTTTATAGAAGAGTTTAGGGATTTAATATATTTCTTTTAGGGGTTTATGATGGTGCGTCCAGCTCATTTTTTTCAATATTGTTCATTTAGTGTGGTTGTTAGAAGTCCATCATTTCTTTTCTGTGATCTTCTCATTGGCCATTAAAACAAAATTTTTACTTCGAGCAACAAAAGTGCTAACTTCAGAATATGCTTAATTGTTTCAGTGTAACGACAAACTATTCCCTGGTGAGGGTAGGACGTCATTCAGTACTCCACTTAAACATATGTCAGACATTTGGTATGAATACAGCAATGTGCCAAACTTCTTTTTTCTTCTGCTTTAGTGTGAAGAATTCACAACACAAAGGGCTCACAGTCTTTTATTTACATTTGACCCAAAACCTTGCAACAGAAACATATGCTCCCCTGGATGTCAAATTGGATCCAGACTGTGAGTCCTCTCAAAAAATGTTTGAACGGTTACACGACCCCCATCCCCTCCCCCCCTCCCCCACCCTCTTTTTTTATCAGAGACACAAACTGAGAGAGTGGTGGTGTAATTGGCTGCTTAGACAGTCTACAGATGTTATTGTCTTTCAACTTGCAGAGTATTTTCAGATGCTGTTTTGCCGTCAACCTTTAAGGAACTCTGTACGTATTTAAACGAGACTGTGGCGACGTTTAACGTCACAGACAAGTTGTAACTTTTAACATTCTAGCTGTTACTATTTAAAATGTCTGAATGGAGGATGTTGAGCTGGTTTGTGTTGTGGAAAGAACTGGGAATTTATATTAGTGGGTCTTATTAGCTTGGTATTTTTATTTATTTTATTTTATTCAAGTCAGTTCAGTTCAGTAACACCTTCCTGATGCTCCTCCCCCAACAGGTGACTGCAGGTGTGATCACACTCTCTATAACAGACTTTTTAAACATCTTGCTGGTCTGAATGACTGAGAATCTTCACCAGCATCAATACAAACATTAACTGTGTTGGACAACGAAACATCCGTGAAGCATATTTAACCCGTCATGAGAAGTGTTGCAGGCTTGCTTATTATTTTACTTTGATTATTTCTCTAATAACAGTTTTAAAAACTCTTTCACACAGAACTTTGAAATTGGACCTGAGACGTGATGTTCGAGTTAAAACTGGAAGTTGATCCACCAAAGCTGGTGAAGAGCTGAAACAGTTCATGTGTTTCTGTATCCGAGCGCATTAACTCGGCTGCACTTGCTGTTTTGAAATCACTGGTATGAAAGAAATGTCCTGCCCACATTTCGAGGGTAATGCAGCATGTCAATGCCGCCATGATATTGGGATCCATTGTGAAAGCGTAATATTACTTGGTAAGCTTGATTGGTTCGAGTATGAACAACCAAAGGCAACTTAAGGGATTGTTGCAAAACTGTAGTGTATAAAGGGTTTTTAATTTGATGTGAGTTATCAGCTTATTCTTGTTCCAGGATGTGTGTGAGCTGCTGAACTGACCCATAATCACCCACAACATGTTCAGATACTCATCAGTGATCACAATAGCAGGACTAATTCTTCATGGAGTCAACAGGAAGCATCAGAAATGTACTAAAATGACCAACGATAAAGATTTATCGCTCCAGCTTGCTGTGATTGCTCTTGATGAAGAGGTTTGTATGAGGGTTTGAATAAAAGTGTTGTCGACTGTCTTGCCCCTCGGCCAAAACTACAGGGCCTCTTTTCCCCCCTGCACAGGGCCCCTCAGCCTCCCTTCCTTTCTCTCCTTTTCTTTTTCTCAGATTTTCAGCCTCTCTGTCGATCTCCTGCTTTCTCTCTATCTCTGTCCACTTTCCTTCTTTCTGCGCTCTCACACAAACGCTCATTTCATCCTTTTGCCTTTGCTCACTGGCCATATCTTTCTCCTTTCTCTTTGGCCCCTTCGTCTTGTTCCCTCCCCTCCCCCTCAGCCATTCACCCCCCACCACAACCATCCCCCATCCTTCTGAAACAAAGTGTGTGTTCTGCCACACACACACACACACACACCCACCCACACACACACACACACACACACACACACACACACACACACACACACACACACACACACACACACACAGAAACTGGTGCTCTACCTCCCCTAGGAGTTGTTCTTAACTCGCTGACTGAAGCACGCTCTGTGTGCATATTTGCGTGCATGTGTGTGTCTGCTTGCGTGCACTTGCGTGTTAATGTGGACCATGCACGGGGGGGGGTACAGAAGGAGGGTTTGGGTTGACATGTTTTTGTGTGTCTGCACTGCTGACTCCACACATGATCCCCATTAAAGGCAAGCTGGAGTAGACACAAACTGCACACATGCTTTTATCTTTACACACACTCTTCCACGCACACGTACAGGTATACACGCATCCACCAAACACATGCTTTATGGGATTCTGTGGGGCCCGACTCCATTCACTCTGGATGTTTTTGCTCAATCAGCCTATGATAAAATCTGTTTTTTACATTTTTTATTTTGACCTTTTTATTGTAAAAAAAAAAAAGTTAAGAATGTTCAATTTAACAGTATTCTGATATATTCAAACCTGCCTTGGTAACACAGAGGACGGGGAGGTAATAGGGTCAGCGTTGATGTTATCACAAAGTAAAATTGGCAAACAAAAGTGTTTTAGGAAACCAGATGTGGTACAAGCTGGAGAGACTTGGTTACGTAGACTGTAACTTCTCAGACTGATTGCTGGAGGGACACTTGCTCCTGCTAAGAGTCACGGAGGAGCTCGTTCCTCTCTCCAGCAGTCAAGGGGGTGTGAGGCAGGATTGAACAAATCAGTTCAGTTTAATTTGGTTCTCTCAGAATATTCATTAAACGCTGAAGGAAAAATTTTATTTTTAATGTTTTAATGAGTAATGAACCAAAAGACATCTGGAGCTGAAAAATGTAAACATTCAGAAGTTGTAAAAGATTTAATATGATTAGACTGTACAGATGAGTCAAGCAGATTTACTGTGGTTAGTGATCCATTTTACTGGCAGACAGATGATATAACTAAACTTGCGTTTAACTAACCACTTCTTTTACAGGAAACAGTGGAAAGATGGAGGACTAGCAGTAAGACCATGCAGAGCTGACAATGGACAGGTTAGAATCATGTCAACAGGTGGTAGAAGTGGGAAGGAATCTTGGATTAGAGGAGGTGAGAATAAAACAGAACTGCTTAAACAGGATTATAGGAGATGCTCTGAATGTAAACAGAGTTTAGTGATGACACAGTAAAGGGACGAGACAGAGAGCAGTAATCAAAACAATCCCGGGTCAGTTCACAGGTAATCAGACATCCAAGTAATCCAATCCAAAAGAGATGTCACTGATACAGGCAGTGGTCAGAACCTCTGAGAAAAAACAGCACCGCGGATTTACAGACATGAAGTGGGGCGAGAGGGGGTGCGTGGTCAACAAGGACAGGCAGGTAGGTCAGAACCATGAAGCAGAGAGCAAAATCAAAATCCAATAAGGAGTTAGGCAGGTGGCAGAATCAGGTCAGTAAACACAGTAAGCAGGAAGAACAATGACATGAACGCTGGATTTCTGAGTTAAAACAAGCAGATAATCTTGCAGAAACAGATCTGGACAGGTGAAACACACAGGTGCAGAGCATGAGGCATGATGTTGCTCCTGCATGTTTTCTTCCTTCCTCGCGGACCAAAAAGATACACTTGAATCTAAATTGACTATAGAATCGTGCAAACTCAAAACAAAGTGACAATTTTTTAATATGTAGAAAACAAGCTGTATTAAACTGGGATTATAACCTAATCTAATCTAATCTTATCTAATCTAATCCTTATAGAAAATAATATTTTTTGCTTACTAAACCTTAAACCAGATGACAATTTAAAAATGATGCATAGAAAGATACTAAAAACTACTTTTGCAGTCATTTATTTTTGTTTCAGTGCAGCACATACTGTACATCAGCCATGATCAGATGCATAGAAGTCTTCGTCTTATAGGTTGCGGTCATTCGGCTCGATGCTAACCAAGAAGTTTATCTGTTTATACCACAAAGTTTCTAGCGAGCACCAGAAACCAGGCGCACGAGAAAATAAAAAAAAAAAGTTTTTTTATCTTGTTTGCACCAGATAATTTTGTTTGCGTGTGCATGTTTATTCTCTCTTGTTGCTTTAGTTTTTCCATAAAACTGTAAATTTGAAAATTTAAATAAAAAAGATTTATTTAAAAAAATATATATCTTTTTTTAGATAAAAAAGAAAACGAGATGTAGAAATAACATCTGTCATGTGGTAAATGTCCTTCTCATTGCGTAAACACCAGTTTATTCAACATACTTTAATTTCAGAATGAATTTGCAGAAGTTTGTTTTACAGTTTTTAGCTCTGCTATTAGACTCAATGTTTACTTTCCATTTGCTGCCCTGTCAGAGCTGCAGGAAGTTAACTTTCAGCTCATGATTTACCATAAAAAAGCTCAATTTGTGAAGCATTCAAACAGGAAATGGAGCTTATTTATTGACGAGGTTTTCACTGACCGTAAACTCCAAATGATGTTCTTTTCTGAGTTTCTTCCAAGGTTGTAGTTTCATGTCAAATCAGTGTTTAAGACGTTAAGATACAGAATTCAGGATAAAGAAGAACATGTAAAATAGTAAAACGAGTAAAACAAACCAGGATAATGACCCTTGAAAACCAACAACTGCACATCAATATTTCCTGTCTTGACCTTCAGATGCTGAAGTTTCCTCAGGTTTTATAAATCTTACATCAATATTGCATACAGAAAGTATTGAAAGAGATCTTTCTATTTTTATTTGTTGTTTTATTTGTCTTTTATCCTTTTGGGTGTGTGCATGAAAACGGCTGCTGCCCTTTTGTAAGAGGATCTACGTTCAGGTGGGTGGAACAGAACACTGAACTGTAAGAAGTTAATCATTTTCACTCTCAGTGATTTTAATAATGCGCCTGTTTAGTCTGCAGTAAATAAGCAGTAAAGCTGTCAGTTTTAGGATTATTTCTGCTTCAAGTTTACAGGGTTGGCAGGTAGGCAGAGCACATTGCCAACTGCGTGTGCAAGAAACTGTTATATTGTTGTCTGGAAGCTCCACATTTGATCTGTCATCACTTCATAAACAATAATTTATTAGCATTTCTGTATCACTGTGTTGTATACAGTGAATAACAGCAGGGAAAACTCAGCCTACATCACTGATTACTTAATATTACCTTCTGCAAACATGACGAAATTGATTGAAAAGTGGATGAGTTTATGTTTTTCTTCAGTTCTAAAGAGAAATCAAGACAATAAAGAACGTGCAAGTTTGAAAAGAAGTATAAAACATCTGGACTCAAGTCAAACTTTTCAGAAAATGTTCTTCAGAATCAGGAAAAAGAATTCCAAAATGTCAAAATGTAAGTTAATTTGAGTTACAGTATCAAAGCACACGTACAGAAAAACCAAAACATACAGAAAGAAGAGTTCAAACTTCTCTAAACGCCATGTTAGGCTGCTTCATACAAGCATGTTAGTTGGCATCACATTCAGTCTGAACTGGAATTAGTGTCAAAATCTGAGCTGCAACTACTGGAGCACAGAAATATTGATTTGGGTAATTGGTGCTGACACATTGTAAGAAGTATGGGAGTGCCGTGCAGGATCCAGGGGAAATCATAACATAAGATCATATGCTGTATTCTGGGACAGATGTGGTATGACAAGCAGACTAAACATAAACAATACAGAAGTTTAAATTCACAGGATTATTTGCACTATGATGTTTACAGTTGTGCTGCAATAATCTTCCACATAAGGAGTCAGCTAAGATCTAAAATACACATTTACAGACCAAGTATCTGCTTCTGTACACCATTTATGCAACAGTAGCAGTGAAAAACAAAGACAGCATGAGAGATAATCAGTCTTAAGTCCTGATCTAAACTACACCCGGTCTGTCCAATGCCTGCTGGCTCCGGGGATTGTGCTGGAGTTTTAATCCACTTAAAAGCAGAGGACCTCTGCTGCTGTTTCCAAGGGGCCTGACCCGTGCTGAATGTGCACGCATGCACAAAAACAATGCGTGCGCACAGTTTTCTGTACAAATTCTGTCCTTTCTCACAAACATGGTGTCAAAAGGTGGGACTTGAGAAGGGACTGAAAGGGGTTAGGGGTATGTTGATCAAGAAAAACTCATGGAGCTGCTGAAGTTTGGTCAGATGCTTTTAGACTCTACAGCAGAATGGAAACAGTCTAAACCTTTATGATACACTGATGGGAAAAAGCACAATATAATAACTGTTTTTACTGATGAGGGGTCAACAGTCATTTCAGCATCATTCACTTTCTGCTATTACATGTACCAGATGTTATTTTTTAATATCACTAAAATAAAAAAAGCTTTAATTGCTTTCTCCTTTGCACCAATACAAAAGATACACAATAAACATAATTCATTTTAATGTGGTAAAATCAGCTGTGCTGTTTATTCTCCTCTTTACGAAGAAAATAATGAGTTTGTAATTATTTTTTCCTCAAGTTTAAATGTTTTATTCCGTGCAGTGTACATGTTGTCACACTTTTTTCCCTTTTCTTGCTCCTCCGTTTGTCGTTATCTAATTTGAAATGTACTAATTCCTTATTCTTGCGGAGGGAGGACGAACCACTGACTTGAACAGCTGCTTCATGACCCAAAAAACTGTCAGTCTTTCCCTGGAATAAATTGTGGAATAAACCATTTGAAAGAACAGAGGGGGTGAGACAAAGACGTGTACGTTCATGTAAGCTAACCGTCGTTTAAAAACTGATTTGTTTCGGCGGAATATTTAATTGAAACACGAATATTAAGTGAAATTAAGGTGACAAAGCGGGTTTAATGTGATTAAAATGTAAAAAACAGAGATTGGTTTGAGGTTGTCCTCCCCTGTGCGTTAGCGCCGTGTTTCTAGAGGACCCATAGTAGAATCAATTCAGCTAGAGGGGAGCTTGAAACCGTCCACTCATGCTTTCCTCCGAGTCTGAGAGAAACACAGTAGAAGCGAAGGCACAGAGCAGTCGGCCGCTCTACATGCTCTCAACAGGCAGACTCCCATCACCGAAAAAACAACACATTCCATATAAATGTCCCCACCAAACAGGGTGTGAGGATTTCAGAACACCTAACTGTCACCACGAGGGGAATTCTGGGTATTCACATGTGTATGAGATGGTGACTGAAAGTTTAGAAAATAAAAGTACAGTCGAAATGCAGTTTATTCTTTGGAACAGTCTTTACAAATACTTGCACCTGAGGTGAGAAGCTACTGATGACATCAGTGTGAAGGTCGATCCTTTAGATACAATATGATCACTAATCTTCAAAACTACAACACTGATTCATCTTCATGCATCCATGCAATTTACAATCAAATTATTTCACATCAGTTTATCTAGAATCTGTGTTCCAACACACTTCTGCTCTGCAATCTCCTTATACTCATCAGCTCCACTGGAGGTGCCTTGCTCAAGGGCATGTGTTTACAGAGCAGAGGGTTAGGATATTAATACATGCAGCATAAGATGACGCTGTCAGAAATTGTGGAGTCGTTGTCAAAGTTCCTCCAGGGCAGCAAGAGCCCCCCCAAGGTTGGAAAGAAAAAACCTTGTGTTAACCTGCAATAAGCAAAGCTGTTGCATATCAGTCAGAAATGGATCATGATGCTTAAACTTTTGCAAAAAAAAGAAAAAAAAGAGAAGGTATTTCCTTGGAGACAAGACTCATGCAGGGTCTGCGGTTTGGATCTTCCCACCATGTTGAAGCACCTGCCGCAGGCAGCTGGGTCATCAGCTGATGCAGATTATAAGTTTGCTTTGTTTTAGTATTTCCTGCTTCAGCAACAGCACCCATGAATTTCAGTCTCTGTCACATGTGGAGTACTTGCAAACATGTACAGCTCTTGCTGTAATCCCTGTTTGTGTTTCTGCGCCACCAATGTCACCTTCATGAGTGGCTCCATTGCAGGAGCATCCTTCAGAATGAAACAGATTAGCTTTGCAGGCAGGGATGTTGATGAGGTCATCACTTCCCAAGGTCACACCTACACATGTGAAGCTACAGGGCCCAGTGGCGTTAAAGGCCCCCACCTCTTCAGGTCCACGTGGAGCCTTGATTCGACCTCCCGCCTGAGTGCAGATCTAAATAAGACTGGATCCAACTGGACCACCAAGTGAACTGAATACGTTAAAAGCTACTAAAACACATTGAACTCGCTTTGGATTTTCAGTGTTCTCCAGTCCTTATGTGTCTCTCGTTCATGTTCTCCTCTCCATCAGTTCCTCTTGGGGTTGTGCAGCAGCCGTGTACAACAGCTACATCTGTACGTGCACTAATTTCCTTCCATGGTTCCTCAGCAGAAGGCGAATCTCCCCGCCGTACCGTGGTACATCTTTCCTCCCCTCGAGAGACGACGAACACATTGAGGCAAATCTGTCTTAAGAACCAAACAGCTTTGTTTTACATGAGGGTGCAAAACATGCGTGATGGTCAGAGAACAAATGTGTTGTTCATGAGGCATGTATTCATACAAGGTGCCTGCATCATGCGTTCGTCATGATGCAGCTGATGCAGAGGATGCAAGTGGTGACTAAGAGCACTTTACTTTGTTGTTTGTCTGTGTTCGCTTTCTGAGACCTGAACACACAACCAGAGGGATGCTGCCGCTGCTTCCTCTTACACTCATCTCCAACTGGGATCATCGCCCAACAGGTTGCTCTGTCAATATTTGAGACACATTAAAAAGGAGGCAAGCGAGACAATCACATACCACCCTGTTATCCCAGGAATAAAACTTCATGCTTCTGATTAGTTCACCTCTGCAGCAGGTAACGTGATGAGGCTGCAGTTTAATATCAGCTCTGTCCAGGTGAGATAGCTGCAGGTGAGACATGCAGGAGATACGGGTCAGCAGTGAGGAGAGGATCAGGGTAAACAGACTAATGACGTCTGCAGCTGATGACTAATTCTGTCCTCAGTTCAATGAATTTTCTTGAGGATTCGTAGAATAAAAGCTTGAAATCTAATAATATCCAACTATTATGTGTTGAAAATACATTAAAATACAGTTTATATGCAAACTAGTATTAACATATATGTGTTGTAATCATGTTTTTGGAGAGTCTGTCATTGTGTGCTACAGTGTGAATCCATTTATTGTCCATTTTGTGAGGATTTTTTTGGTAATTCCACCATCTAGTGGTAACAAATAAGCTGTAACATGAAGTTTGAGTCTAATGAGCGACAATCAGCTGAACTCAGTAAAGAAAAAATATTACCAAGTTAAATAAATCATAAAAAGAAAATATTAAAAACTAATTATATATGTATTTATTTATAAATATGAGTATTTTAACTTTCAGGAATAAATGATTATGTACAAATAAAGAAAAGCTGTTCAAATTAATAAAATAGAAGGTTAAAATTACCTGCTGAAAAATGTGCAATTCGACATCAGACATGAACGCAGAGATTCAGAAAACAGAGGAAGTAAAAAATTAGCACATTCAAATTGTCAGAAAGCAACAACAAAATTATATTATTTAACAAGTACACAGATAACTGGGTCCTCAGACAAAGACAACTTCTTTTTAGGTAATTTAAAAGAAAAAGACCCGTGTAAACACTCACTTCAGTGAGGTAGATTTGTGCATTATTGTGCTAAAAATATACCAAGTGAGACGAATCTCACTTAAACAAAACATTTTCTCATCCTTCTCCAAGACAGGAATTAAACTGAGTTTCATCCCAAAGAGCGTTGTTTGTGAAATCTACTAGAGGAGGGGTAATAACATGCTTTTATTTTGGAAAGTTTTTGATTTGATGCTTAACCCCCCAAACCCTCTGTGGCTCTTTTGAAAGGGTGATCTTGGATAATTCATACAAGAATTCAGAGGGTCTCTTCCTCCTATTTGGAGATGTCCTCGTCCTCCTCTTGTTCCGGCAGGCAGCCGGGACACGGCTCCATGGTGACGGTGACGCCCATCCCACTGAGTCCAACAAGCATGTCCGTGACATACATCCATTCATTTTTTTCTGGACAGTAGCACTCGACGCTGGGCAGAAAGCCGTGCTGGTTATAACCTCCTGGATACAGAAACACAGACAGGATGTTCACTAACACTGGAAACAAACAGCTGCTCAACATGAAAGTGAAAACAAATATAAAACAAATTCAGTTTGAGTTTCGATGTTGTTTTAATCACATCTCCCACCATCCTGTCAGGATCTTATTAATTAAACTGACCGAAGACGAAGATGCGTCCCAGGTGGACCGTGGCGCCGTGCGCGCTGCGGCAGTGCTGCATGGAGGCTCTGGGCTCCCAGATGTTCTTCCCAGTATTGTAACGTTCCACAGTGCACAGCTGGTACTGCCCATCATAACCTCCGATGGCGTAAAGGCAAGAGTTCAAGTTCACTAATCCTGCAAATGCAAAGAAATAAATAGATCAGCTGTGAGTTAAATCTATACATGTGCACGTGTGAGGCGATTCACTCACCCAGTCCACTGCGTATGGTGCTCATGGGAGCCAGCTGGTGCCACGTGTTCGTGTCATGATGGTACTTCTCAGCAGTGTTCCAGCGGTTCTGTCCATCATACCCCCCCACCACATACAGAACCCCCCCACACGCTGCCACACCTGCTCCCAGTCGAGCCACCGACATGGGACAAACAAACGACCAGCGGTTCGACTCTGGATCCCACCTGCAAACCAAACACGCTCAAAACCTGCTCAGATAGATTAATAACACTTAATTCAGTGTTTCAAACTGTAAATGGAGGCAGAAAGGTGACGCAACCTTCTCTATCGTACACGAGACAGTCACCTTTCAGTGGATTAAGCTAAGCCGACAACCGCGTTTGGCAAATATTAACAAGCTTTATTTAAAGCCGAAGATGTTGTAGCACCAGTGGGAACAGACAGGAGACGAGGCTGCAGTCCTGCAGACGACTCAGAGAAAACTTCCACTATATAAAGAAAACAATAAATACCCTAATCATTTATTTATAGTTCCGATCAGCTAGTTTATAATGTACTAAAGTTAAAAATAGCCACATTAGACTTTGTTCTGCAGGAAACTATTAGGTGCACTTCTTTAAATATCTGCTAATCCCTTTTACAGTGGAATATTTGTTAAGGTGACTCACAGCAGATATGACAAAAATACAAACAAGTCAAGTCACAATGAGGCAGGAAGACTTTGATTAATCATTTAAAGGATATTTGCTCGGGTTTTCTTCCAACTGTAAACCGATGTTACAACCAGTACTAGAAATGCAAATAATTCTTTTATTTTCCTGCTTTACTTCGCCATGACCGTATTTATTGCACCTGTGTGAGTTATATTCCTCATCCAGTTTTATTCAGCTCATATTATTAGCTGCAGCCCCTCACTGACGCTTGAATCACGCCCCCCCACCACCACACACACACCTTAACAACTCCTTCAGTCTATTTAGCTTGATTTAGATTAACTCCCATATTGAAACCATCTGTCTGCAACCTGTAATATTTGCCTACAATGTAAAACACAATCCTGAATCAGCAAATATGGTTTAAATTCATTAGATTTATTTGAAGCTGTTATTATTCCTTTCATCTTCTCTGATGTTTTACGTTTTTGCATCTTGTTGAACCAGGTCATATTTCAAGTGAACTTCCTGATTGTCAGGTTCCATATAATCCCTCCCATGCAGAAACACCCTGAGGTGCAGTGTCTCACCTCTCCACCGTGTTGTGGTGCACGGAGCCCTGAGAGCCGCCCACAGCGTAGATACAGCCGTCTACCACGTCCACCCCGACCCGGTTCCTGGGAATATTAAGGGAAGCTCTCTGGCTCCACTGGTTGGTCATGGGATTGTAGCAGCACAGAGCGCCAGAGTCAATGTTACCTTGAAGCGACAGGTTTCTGCCTCCCACCTGGATTTAAAAACCAGGAAAAAAAGAAAAACATTTATAATCAGATGACTCAGAATTATTTGCACAAACGGGAAATGACAGGAAAGGATATTTTACTACAAATAAATCTACAGGTTCTTTAATCTCAAAATATTCCTGGTATAATATATTTAATTCAACCTACTATGTAGATGAGTCCGAACAGTGTGCAGGCTCCCAGACCACTGCATGGTATTTCCATGTTAGCCAGTTTTATCCAGACGTTCCTCCTGGGATCATACGCCTGCATCGTGGACAGAGAATGCTGCCTGTACCTGAAAAGGAAAACTCATGATGAGGGTTATAATCCAGAATTATGACCTAAAACATAAACTCATTTCCAAACAGACAGGTTCAATTCTGAGAAGAAAAAACATTTTTTCCATCAAGAAACAACAAAGAGTCAAAAATGTTTTTTTTTTTTTCAGTTTTAAAATAGCATTTTTTTCATTTTCACCATGTTTACTGGTCTACTGGTCTTTATTCTCAGTGTAGCCAAACTGTCCCCTTAAATCTACAGCAAAAAGGAAAGTTTTTGGGACCGGTTGTTAAAAAAACAAGACTTTGTTAATGTAGTCCTACTTTATTTTGAAATGTAGCAGAAAGACCCCAGCAAATGGTGCCCGCGTGAAAACAGAGAAATAAAGTCCAAGTAAAACAAAAACTGTGAATAAAGTGTTGTGGGAATGTTTTTTTTTTTTTTAAACATGAAAACATAAGTTGTGTAAATGGCATGTAGAGATCAGAGTCCAGATGTGATGAGCTCTGAGCCACAGGGTGGCAGCCTGAATCACTTTCTTGATGAGTTTTATGTAACAAAATCTGCAGCCTGAAAGTCTCTATCAGACAGTCCGAACATGTTCGATGTTATCGATGTTTCATCTTTGAATAAATGTTTTTCGTTCAGGATATATGAGGCATTTACCCGCCAGCCATGTAGATTAGTTGGCTTCCACGAATCGGCGGAGGAGGAAACTTCATCAGAGTCATTTCTTGGAAGATTTTAGACAGAAAGTCCTTACAGGAATTGGCCTGAAGTCAATCAAAAAGACAATAATTCAATATTATTTACTGTCAAACACAAAAATAAAGAAAAGGGTGATTATAATCAGAGGCACCTTGCTGAGGATGGGACAGGACAGAAGCTGATTCTTCAGAAACTTTGGAGGCAGAGCGTAAATATGAACTGCATTAATGAGAGCGTGTAGATACTGAGATCTGTTCTCCATGTCCCAGCGGACCCAGTCTGTGCAGGCCTTATACACCTGATGAAGACAACATTTATCAAACAATCAAGGTTTATCCATTAATCCAAGATGCTTAAAAAGGTGCAAATTATAATCTGTGTTTTCCTATGTTACAATCAGATTATTTGTGACTATGATTGCACATACCTCAGACTCACAGAGCACCTTGATGCTGTCCTGACTGATGAGCTCCAGCAGCTGGCAGTGAGACAAGCTGAAGAACTCGTCCACTTTGGTCACCTGGACAGAAGAACACAGACAATTCAGATTCAGATGGAGACATAAAGAAGTTGGTTAGGGTTAATCTGATGTCCAGGCTCTGATAAAGTTTGTCCTTGACACAAATCTGTTGCTGAAATGCTGCAGCTGCGCTGTCCTCAGAGTTATCAGAGCATGCAGGAACAGAATGTTATGGAACTTGTTTGGTTTTACATAATAAAACAGATTACTGACCAAAACGCCTCACATATCATATTTCAATTAAAGAACACATAAAAAATGTTCTGAAGCTCATTTGAAAACAAACTTTTCTGCTGATGAATATTTTTAAAGATCAGACAAAATCAGAGGTTTTAAAACAAAAATAAAGCTTTCATGAAAATGCACGCCTTGATTCGGATGTATAACTTTAAAATGTGCAATGAGTTGCATGTTTAAGTCACCGTGCGCACCTCACCTCACTGAAGTGTGAATTGATGTACGTTCGGCACGTCTCGTGCAGCTCTGTGCATCCGATCTCCTCTGCAAAGCGGGCGATGCCGATGACGTTAGCCGGCTCCAGGTGTTTAGTGAGGAAATCACAGCAAGCCTTGGCCACGTCCTCCACTTGGAACCTTGAGGAGAAGAAAGAACATGAAGAAAACTCACGTCTCAGAATGTAAACTTGTGTTTTCTACTGTTTAAACATGCTCACCTCATAGCAGCCAAGAGAAGATGCAACACACACTTCTCTCCCATGGTGATTCGGGAGGTGTACGCGAAGTTGATCAATCTTCCCACCACCTCGGGGCAGACGTCACGCAGAGTGACCTCGGAGGCATTGCACTCTTTGAAGCCCCTGGTGAACATGGCTCTGAAGTAAGCGCTACAAGCTGCCAGAACCACTTTGTGCACCTGAAAACACACAACGGTTTGATAAAAGATGAAACATTGCACACAAACTCACAGGATGATGGATACACAAGTCTCTGCTTTGTAAAACCTGAGATAGATAAAAAGTTACAAATTATTTGCAGATGCATTAAAACTATTACTGTTACACAGGATGTATAATTGGAAAAATAAAGTTTCTATTTAAAAAATTAAATTCTACTAATAGAAAATAGTCTTATAAAGTTTTACACTTTGATAATAATCTTGTACTTGTTCCGTTTAGCTTCAGGTTTTTCATGATTGTTCTTGTTTTATATACATTGATCTACTGTTTTTTTTTTAATTTAGTGGCATTTCAAAATGTTTGACAATTGGTTAACTCCATAAAATCTTATCCAAATGTAGAACAACATTTTTTTAAAATGTACCTCTGACAATTATCTTCATAAATTTTTCTTTAGAGTAGGATTGTATGGAGAAGTTATGAGCAGTCAGTATCTTACCAGTATAAAACGGTTAGAATGATCTTAGTTTGGAGAATCAGAAAGAAATTCTAAATAACTAACAGTTATTTTGAAAAAGGTTCATTTAAGGGAAAGTCTTTACCATAAATAAACACTCCACGCAAGCTTGCTGTCAGTGTGTGACTCTCAAGTTTAAAAGTCTAATTTCAACAAGGATATTTAAAACACCAGCAAATAATTTGGACAAAACGTTACCTTGAACTTCATAGCCCTGTCTTTGTATGTGACATGCAGCACCAGGTCACACAACATCTCATGCCGTCGAAACTCATCCATGACCAGCAGGGATCTGGATGCATGGTTCTCCACCGTGTAGTCCAGATATCCTGACCCATGCATGGAGGGGACGACGATGGCTGAGAAATCAGTGTCACATGTAGGGCGTTTCTTCTTTAAAGTGCAATGCATGCTGGGAGAAGTGAAAGAGGCAATCCAGACTTGTTTTTTCTGAGACGGGGACAGAGTCATATAGTCTTCTACAGGTCAAGTGCTTCAAGGGTTTTTCTTATCTTAAGGTTTTTAAATGGAAGCGCTCATGTTTTGTGCTGCATTTTGCAGAAAAATAGATATATTTCAAAATAAAAGTCTATTCAGTCAGTTCACATTTCCCAGGAGATGAAGCATGTAAATCATACTTTCCATCGAAATCCCAGGATAACCACAAAGAAAAATACAAATATAGTAAAAAAAAATGTATTAACTTGATGCCATATGTTTTAAATGGATGTGTCGTCATCCATAAATCAATGCTTCGACATGACGGGCAGCAAATGAGTCCAGAACTGACAGCTCTTGAGTTAAACCGTGATAATTAAATCCTTCTTGGTCCAGATTTTACAGGTTTCAGGAATTTGGAAATAATCCGTTACGATGTCTCACAGGGTGTCAGTTATTGTTTCCCACGAGGAAGGAAGTGCTTTTACAGATGTGTGTAACTGCAGTCCGACACATCCAGGCTGAGTTCATCTGTTATGATGCTGTAAAGAAACAAAAAGAACACAGTTAAGAAATCTGAAGTATTTTAAAAGAAAAGCTGAAGTTAAATAAATCTTGTCGAAGTTGCTTTTTTGCCTTGTGAACGTCACACACTTCAAGTTTCACTTCCTTGCAGCCGCTCAGAAGAAATGCATCACAGCTTTCAAATCTTCTCAATATCTTTTATTTTACAATAAAATTTTCCTCCAAAACCTTAACAAGCAAAATGTTTCACTTAAAAACGGTTCTAAACACTTTTTATAACAACTAAAGGTAAAAATTTCAATTGTAAACTTTTTTAGAATTTTTCTTATTCATGTGTTGCTGAAGATTCAGCTGTTCACAGGAAAGTGCATGAAAGTGAGTCTAAATTTAGCTTCTTGGTTAATGGAACTCATTATTTTGGGTGTTTTTTGTGTCAAGAAATCCATTATAAGTATTTACTGCATGTGCTGAGTTTGTTTTGTAGCTCAGGTCTCGTTAGTCTTTTAAACAATAAAGCATTAATAAAGTAAATGTATATAAATTGTAGCACCAAAGAGGCTGACTTACCATGAAGAATGCACCCACACTTCTCTGTTCTGACTCTTTAAGCCAACAAATATTTTAAAAAACTCTTTAAAATTCTTCATAAACATTTGTCAACATTATCTGAACATCCAGATGTTTCATGGGAAAATCTACTCAACTGTTCATCTAAATTCTCACACAGTTTCCCATCAGTTAATCTCTAAATTTAAGTTAAACTGCGATTAAAATCTTTGTTTATAGTAAAACTATTTTCCATCATTTATTCCAAATATGCTTGTTATAAATTAGAGATTTATAAAGGTAAATCATTTATTATTCTTGGTCATGGCTCTAAGATTTAAACACATATTGTTGCAGGAGATTCATGTGGTACATTACTAACATACTGTTAGATGTTGGAATGTTTCTGATTTGTTACCTGGTGATTGTTAATTGTTAAATATCACTGATGGGAACTTGTTGAGCTCTTTATATGACTGAAATGTTTGTAGGAGACTAGATGTAAAAGGTCTTTAATTTGAGTTAATCCCATCTTGTTAATTAGGACAAAACCAACTTTTTTTTTTAAATTTTATGTGCCAAAGAATCAACATAAAAACATAATTAAGTTCACTTAGAAACACACGTGGATTTTCAAATCAAAACTTCCAAACTTTTTGTGTACCTCTTTGTTTCTTGTCAAACTTTCCGTTGTCTCTGATTTCAGTTTGATACTTTTGCATCAAAGAGAGAGAAAACTTCCTGCAAGTTATGTTAAAATACAATTTCTATGCACAAACCCCAAACCAGGAGCCTGGTCAAGGACTTTGTTATCTGGAGCCAAAACAACCATCACCAGCTCAATACTGCAAAGACTAAGGAGCTGGTTATCGACCACAGGAGGTCCACCCTAAGTCCGCAGCCAGTGAAGATCAGGGACGAGGAGGTGGAAATCGTCGCAAACTATAAATATTTAGGGTTGTGGCTGGACAACAAGCTGGACTGGGCATGTAACACCGACCCTAACCCTGGACGATACTAACCACCCTTTGCATGCAGTCAATCATACCCAGAGAAGCACGAGCAGCGGACGTCTACTCCTCCCCAGGATTAGGACCAACAGATTCAGAGACTCATTCATTTCAAGGGCAATCAAACTGTACAATACTGCATATAGCAGGCGGGTGCAGAAGAACTAACTGGCAGGATTTTTTTTTTTTTCTTTTCTCAAATGTATAGTATTGACAGTGTTGTGTTGTGGCTGGAAAACTATTTTCCCTGAGGATTGCCTGTAAGGGATTAATAAAGTTCTATTCTATTCTATTCTATTCTATTCTAAGTCTGTTTAGATAGAAGGAGCGGCTTCTTCCAGTTATAGCCTGTTGATGATCGTGTGAACAAAACTTATCAAATGGAAAACAGATACGGCACAACGGTGGAGAGAAGAGAGTAACATGATTACAGCAGTGAGGAGAAAGGAGGAGAAAGTTTGGGAGGATTCACGGTTTGCAGAGATTTAAGTGTCACGCTTGTATAAAACTCTGATGTTATAAAGCCAGTCTACAGTTTGATTTCTACCTCTTTGTGACTTTTTGACTCCGTCCTTGTTTACTTCTCTCACGGAGCCACTCGGTGCAGAATCTGTGGGATTAAAACACGACTGAGTGAAGGAGAGTTAACCATTTACAGACTGCTTCTGTGAACAGGTTGCAACAAGCTGCAGAAACAAACACAAAAAAGAAAATATGTCATCCTAAACCGCTGAACTGCGATGACTAAACCTTTTTCTGTATTGTTTAAAGCAGACTATCTAACATATCACCCTACACATGCCTTCTGTCAGAGGAAAGAGAAGCAGGAATATGTCAGAAATGCTTCAGACTCATTCAAGAGCTTCTTTTAATTTCCATGCAAATCAAAATTACAGCTGATCATTAAAAATCAAGTTTGTTTCATCCTCATGTGACCTGCACCTGCAGCCAGAAACTTCTAATCTGTCACTGTGACGAGTTTTGTAAGTGTTTTAAAATCTAAATCAGCTGAAAAACAATGTAAAGAATGATATTTTATCAGTGTGATTCACTGCGTGTCACCAGGATCAGCGTGTTTCCTTCTCATTTGTGTGTGACGCTTGCTGTGGATGATCAATCTTTTCTGCTGATTCACAAAGTGGTAGTGTTTATAACAAGCCCTCCAGCGACGGTTCTAATGTTGGATTTGATGCACTGAGACTTGTTAATTCAGAATCCAGTTTCCTTAACAAGCACTAAATGTAGCGTTCACTGTTGATACTCAGTTGTTTTTGGTAAAACATGTTTCGAGAGAATCTCAGACCACTAGACAACACCTGTGTGAAACACAACATGTGGAAACACGCTGAATCAAATGCACAAACATCTGGATCGAGCTCTCCCACATCATGTATTTATTTAATAAATGTTTGTATTATTTCTATAACAAACAAGGCAAATTTTATTTTATCAATTTACACTTTAACAGTATTAAATATTTAATCATTAAAACAAGTTTGGATCACAGATTTTTTTTAAACATCCTTAAAGGGATAAGGGTTAATAGTGCCGCTCTAGTCCTCTTTCGTTATGATTGTTGTTCAGACTTGCATAATCTAAAACTACAAACACTGTGTTAGTTTATTATTCTAAGTTGTGGTTTCATATAAACCTGAAACAGATTCATTAAAGCAATAAAGTCTGATTTTATAAAACAAACAGACGCAAAAATGTTCACTTTCTTTTTGTTTGTTTAAAAAGTTCGTGCAATAACCAGATTTAAAACAATCAAATATTAAGGAGGATTATGTCTGTATGGGAAATGATTCATAGCGCGAGCGCTCGAGAAAAAGAATGAAAAAGAGAGTTTCACTCACCTCGAAGCTGAAGTCAGCTGTTCAAACTCCGAGTCACAGCGAGACGCTCGCTGTCCAGCTGCGGGGAGCTTTTTGTCCTTTCGGGGAACCGTACTGTCCTCTTGTCTTTATGGAAAACTACGAGTAGATTGTCTGAGGGCAATCCTCCAAAAGAAGGTTGTGTTTCGGAGTGGAGGTTGAACGAGCGGGGGTTTCTGCACCGACATGACTCTGCAACTCTGAAAGCACGCAGCAGGGTGCGCGCATGCGCGTGACAGACAGACGTCTGAGGTAAATTGCACAAAGTGAAACTGAACTTTAAACCAAAGGCCGATCAGATCATTTCAACCATGATAATGTTTCCTTACAGATCGTCTCTGTTTCTGCTAGTGATTCAGATCAGCAAACACATCAGACTTAAATTACCTGAGCAAAGGCAAAATAAAAAGAGGATTTAATTTATTAAATGGAAAAAAACAACCTGCTCTATGTATTCTTGTGTAATCAGGCATAAAATTATTCATTTAAAACCTACCAGTGTGGTTCTAAAATGCTTAACATCTTGTTTATTTATCTGTTTGGTACAAGATCAGATGGGAAAATATTCCTAAGGCCTGATGCAGGAAGTGTGTGTCATCTCTGGGCATAAAGGAACCCAACTCTGATTGCCTTTGTGTTCATCTTATGTAATAGTAACTCAATAAGGCTCCTCCTGCCGGGGGGTGGGGGGAGTCATTGTGTTTTTCAAAACGCAGAACAGTAAACTGTTTTGTAAAATATGCCTCAGTCATAGTTTATATCTGACCGTACAATCTTCATTCCTTTTTTCATTTCCTTCCTGCTGCACAGGGAACCATTAACACGGAAAAGTAAGTACACCCTGTTTTGAGGTTTTAGGTAGGAGGATATAAAAGAATTTTGTCTTCCTCATGGCTGAAAACGATGCAGATGAATGACACTCATAACACAACACTATTATTATTTAACAACAACAGAGGCCTGTGTGAGCAGTTCCTTGACAGCATGACACATAAAGTGGAATGAAACTGATGCTGTTAAGTTTAGACTCTGAGGACAAACACGAAAACTGTTTTTTAAAAAGTTTGATGCCTTTTGGACCTGAAACATCTATATGTTTATAAAACAACAAAAAAAAAAAATTACAAACATGTAAATACATTTTTATTTTAAAAAAAAATTAAAAAATAAAACTTATGAAAAAAATGTATAAATTAACACTGGACTTTTCATATGTGCAGTATAATTGACAGGCTCCTAGAACAAAACCCTGAGGAACTCCAAATTCAGTTTATTTGATTAGATTTGAATCTATTTGGAAAGTATCTTTTTTCCCTGTTAAACCAGTTTAACAATGTAACGGCGGCCCCGCCCACTTTTACAGCTTGGTGGAACAAATGCTGGTGAATTGAATTCCCTTAAACTAAAACAGACTAAAACTAAGACATTGTTGTTGTCTGATACGAAGTGAACAGAATATTTTTCGAGTGCAGCTTTGGAGTCGTGTTGTGGACTGAACAGGAAATAAATCAGCTATTTAAATGAAACTTTTTCTGACCCAGAAAGGGATGATTGTTATCTTCCTGCAGCTTGTCAGGCCTCCACACTATTTCTGATGAAAGCAGTTTGAAGAACAAGCAGAAAAAACATGCGAGACTTGAGTTTCACCGAAGATCCTTCTTAAACTGTCAAACAGGTATGGGATGTTCTGGTCTTGGCATTACGTGGCACCTTGTTCGTGTCACACCTAGTAACATCGAGCACGCAGGAACCACAGGGACTTAACCTCATCCTGAGTTCTGCAGAACACTCTCAGGTTTTACAGTAACGCAGCTCATTTTATTTTTACCAACAAACCTTTTATTGAAGATGATGAGTCAGTACATGTGATGAGGAATAAAAGCAATTAAAGGGGCGGTACAGGAAGGTTTCTGTGTGCAGACACGTCTATAAAAAGCTTGACTGTGAGGTATTTGAATGTTTTGGATCGCATCAGTATCAGAAAAAAACTTCAAAAGCTCTATGTAGTTTTACAGGTTTAACTAGTGAACTGTTGCATAAAAATAAGCTCCTTTTATTTTGAAATCTGTTTTCATCAGCTGTTATGGAAAATACCTGACTTGTTTGCAGCTTCATCCTGATTCATTGCAATGGATGACCTGCAGCACAGACATGCATCAGTTTCCAGAGCAGAAATATAAACATTGATTCAAATTACTCTGTTGAAATAGAAACACTCAAGCAAACATTGTCATTTGAAGACAAATACACACATATATATATATATAAATATACCCAGCTATGATTTGTAATTGAACATGTGCATAAGTGCTTAATTTAAATCCTGCAGATGTTACCACACAAGTTCATTGTAGTGTTTTAGGGAAAAATAAATAAATAAAACAAAGTGCAACAGCATGGTGACACAGCAATATTCAGTTCTGTCAGCGAGAGAAGTTCATTTTGTTTTGCTGCTCCGCCTCAGTGTGCACAGATGCTCTGATTGATGATAATGTGCTGCCCTCTGCAGCTTCAACACAGAGACACAACTGCACTTCTGCTTATTTCTTAAAAAAACAACAAATCACTTGTCAGTAATATAATTATAGAATCCCTTTAAATAAAACATCCAGTGGCTAAAAAATCAGGTCAAAGTCCCTGCAGCTGGAGACCTGATTGACTTCAGTTTTTAGACTCTGATATTTGGATTTTATTTGTATCTATATGCTTTTACATCCTCTGTGCTGTAGACCATTAAAATATATTTTTGTTTTAATAAAAGCTGCTTTGGAAAAAAGGTTTGATTCCATTTGGTTTTCCTCATTGCCGTTAACACAGCAGCGTATTTTAGTTATAGCAAAAGTGTTAAATATATAAATAAATTAAATAAAATGCTGTTGTCAAAATAATATTTTGCATTTGATTAAGATAAATTACAAACCCCTTCTTATGTGACATATGTACGTTTATCTTTAACATATTTGTACTGAAATAAAAATATATTGGAGGTTACATAATCTATTAATTCATAATAGTACTATTTTCTTACAGTTTAATTATATGATTATGAAATGCAACTATAAACTGTGATGAGATTTTGGGTTTGTAAAACTTAGTTAATCCTTAAACGTTTTTTATAGTCAGGGTGATTTTTCACATCTAAAGTGACCAAAAGCTTCCAGACCTGATAAAGACGGACAGATTATTAAATGAGTGTTTCATCTTTAAAAGTGGTAAATCCATCATACAGGATCAGTTTAATTGTGTTTTTTTTTGTTTTGTTTTTTATTTCGTGGATGCTCATTAGCAACAACACGCCGGATCCAGATGGGAGGAGGCAGAAAACCAAACAAAAAAGGGCCGAGAGATAGAACAAGAGCAAAGTTGATGTACATCTGTCATGCATTATTGCGGCGAATGCCAGCGCTGTTATCCTGGCTTTAGAAACTATGTGAGGAGGGGGTCGACGGGTCCTTCATACAGCTCTGTCTAATTCCTCCTCCTGTCTGCTGCTCCCTTTTAATGACTGTAAGACACACACACACACACACATACATACATACAAGAAGTCTATTTCTGACACACACATCTACAGAAAATTAATTCTCCAACATCAGTGCATTCTCTATGGTTTCCCCACAGTGACACACACACACACACAAACCCAGAATCCCCCTATGAATTCCTCAGGAAGGAGTCAGCCCTCTTCATTCCTCCGGACACAACTTTTCCTTAACAAGGTACTGATGGTCTTGACCTCCTCTTCAAACAAACCCTTCCCTTCAATCAGCGAGGATTGTGGAACTGGGGCTCAGCCGAGGCCTGTGGGTATTACAGAGGAAACGTCTTGATTCTCCTTGATTAGTCCCTCCTTTTTTCTGTCTGTCTGTCTGTCCATCTGTCTGTCTCTCTTTATTCCCCCTCTTTCTGCCCCTCTCTCTCTCTCTCAGCTCAGACATCTTCATCTCAGTAACTGCTGCTCTCGTCTTTAAGTTTTTCTCTGCTGTCTCTGTCTTTTGCTGTTTTCTTTGTTACAAATTCTTTAATTATACGATGCAGCAGTTTTCATTTTTTTGTGCTTCTGTTCCTAAAATAACAGAAAACATCCAGCGATCTAACCTCTACTCGTCAGTCCATTTAAACAAGAAACTAACAACAGCATAAAGAACCTTCATGAGTATTTACACTTCATATTTATGACTAATACTTGAAGTTTATACTTCTGCCGACCCCCTTTCAAGCAAGTCACGGGATGTAAATAGCTTCGTGTAAATATGTTGTTGATGGTGGAAATGCTTGACACAAAATAAAATAAAATTAAGAAAAAAAAACAACTTTTTATCTG